>BMAW01040674.1:16249-34113 GCA_019974015.1 Nephila pilipes | reverse complement strand
TTCGCGAAAAATTACAATAAAATTAACCACTTCAATATTCTCTGAACATGTTTCACGCACACGTGTTTCAATTTCTCTCTCACACACTCTTCAATTCCTCAATTTAACAGGAAAATACTGATTTAATAAGGCTATGATTCGGCTGTTTGTGTGGGGTGGAAGGGGGTGTAAAACTAGGAAAGAGAGATCCACGGATAGTTTTATATAACATTTAAATGCTTACCAAATTTGAAATAATAATTTAACAACTTCAAAATGGTTTTAATTAAATTTTTCATCAAGATTATCAGCTTTTAGAATTCAAACTCATTTTACTAATTATTTAATTTGATAAATTGTTATTTAATTTTACTTCTTGTTAAAATTGCTTCATTTTAATATATAGCTATAAAAGTAATATTTTTTTAATGATATGTAAACGAATATTAGCTAATGATCCTGCGTTTATTTAATTTAAATTGTTCCGCGTTTTAGTCATTTGCTTCCTTCCTTTAATCAAACCTAAGAGAATCAACATCCTAAAAAGTTATATTAGGAAGACTAAAAAAAAAAAAGGAAACATATGTATTTTCAACAGTTTTGCTCATTATATAAAAAAAAAAGGATGAAAAATATTACAAAAAGTTTTCAAATATCATTTTTTGTTTTTAATTGTATTATTATAAATAATTGTTACCGGAACTATTATTTTATTATATTCTTTATCCATTCAACCATTTTATTGTCATTCTCTCAAATCTTATTATATGAATAGATCAGTTAAACTGAAGTAAAATTTTATATTAGTTTGAGGTGGAGTGAAATTTAATCTATCATAAAATGTAATAGATGGATAAAATAAATTTGGGACCAAATAATATTACAGTCATCAAGATGACAGCTTGTAACACAAAGAAAACCATTTTAATCTGTTTTCGTAATAAACTTTTCTAATTGGAAGTTAAATGTAATGAATTTTCATTTTTGTAATTATTCTTACTCAATACTTTCCTAAGAAATTATGCATCAGTTGCATTTACTTTAATTTTTCACACAAATATGTGTATCACGAAATGCACAACCATATATTTGGAAAATTTGGCTAATTTTCTTCCAGCCTCCAAAACGGATGCAATAATAAATTACTTTTAAAGTAGGAAAGAGAGAGAGAGAGAGAGATTAATATCAATAATTAAAATAAATTGGATGATTAAAAAATTATCTTACAATACTACATACTTTTACCATATTGTGTTCTTAAAATTCAGAAATATAAAAACATATAGTTTTTCACATTCTTGTACAAAATTGAAATTTAATCTGCATTTTAGCATAGATAAAATGTGATACATATTATATAAAAAAATTATCAATAAATATAAATTAACAAAAACACAATTTTTGTTTTGTTATTATTATATACGGCAATTTTTAAATAAAAATAGTTTTTTAAATATTAAGTACTTAATTTCATTTGAAAAAGTTAATTAGATTTCCAAGTTTTGAAATATTCAGCAAACAAAATTTTATGAGTTAGTGTTATACTCTCCTACTTTCAGTTTACAAAGCTCGTATTTACCAATCGATGTTTATTCAGTTTCATTACACACACACACACATATATATATATAAAAATCAACAAGATAAAACATATATAGAACTACGTAAAATAGATGAATAAAAATTGAAACTAGATGAATAATTTGAATACCTAACAAAACAAAACATACACATGTAGACTAGGGACTGAATAGTCCCCAGTCTGATTGTATATATATATACATACTCAGCTTGAATGTATGTATATAAATATATATATATACATACCCAGCCTGAATATATATATGTGTGTGTATTGTCACTCAATAAAAGAACAAACTTTCTTGTATATTTGTTAGACTCAATAAATTGAAAATTTTCGTATTTTAATCATTAAAAGATGCAAATTGGCGATTTTCTGTTTTTTTTTTATTTTTATTTTATTTAGTGTAATTATTTTAAAAAAAAATAGCTAATAATCCAGAAATTACTAGGTTTTTTACTAGGTTATTTACCGCATGATAAACTGGTTTCCTCACTTTGTAGGAATGAGTGTTGCCATTTCTAAATAGTATTACACTTTCACTTTGCTTTGTTCCTATTGTCTGCATCACCTTTTCTTTCCCTCTGCTATCAGGAGAGGAGGGGTGATGTGCGTCACGTGACGTCATACACTGACGGAGATCAGAGTCGTAGATCTTGCGGTTGAGAACGCGTGCCAAGCGTCCATTTTGAATTTTACTTTCGTTTCGACTGCTACGCAGTCTTGGATATGCAGCAGCCTCAAGGGGTTCAGAACATGAATGACGGAGGGGTCAGCCACATTTCGATGACCATGTCCGAACGGATGATGAGGCAGCCAAATATGATCACCCCAATGGACACTCAACCACCTGTAGACCATCGCAGAGACTGTAACCCGCCTCCGTGCAAGCGACATAAGTTGGAGACGGCTCAGCCTACTGTCCAAGTGATTCATCCTACGCATTTCGCGAACGACCCTTTAAGTATATTGTGTTCGTTTTGTCGAAATCACATCAAAAAAGTCGATGCCAGGGGGTTATGCTCCTTGGATTGCGTGTGCAAAACGTGCAGGCCGTTAAAAATCAGAATGTTTCAAGAAGGAGAAGAGAATAGGGCCCGGTATTTACACTTTCAGAAAATAGCTGAAAGTAGGGCCTGGGGATAAGACAGACTGATGGACTGTATATCCGGAGGCTGATTCTCCTCATGTGATGATATCTTCTAAGAAATGGGTTCTCGGACGCCTGCCTTCACGTTTGAAGGCAGTTCGTGGTTTTTACTCATTGTTTAGATTTATCCTGTAAAATAGGTTTTATTTTTGACTGCCAAAGATTAAGATAAGCTACCTGTGTTGTAACTGTCATCTAACATTTGGGATAATGACTTTTGTTTTATACCCTTAAAACCAACCACAATCCAACATTGTAAATTTGATACATGTTTTTCAATTGTATATATTACCCTCTTTCAATGCTTGTTTGTAAATATTTGTTAAATATCTCTTTCATTTTCATGTCACATTAGTATGGCTTTGTGGTGAGTTTCATAGAGAAAGTAATTACTGTCAGTTGTCAATAGTTCTTTGTTTGTGCAATACAGGAACCTATCATAAATGACAAAAAATAGAATTTATACATTTAATGATTTTAATTATATATATTCGAGCTCTCAACATTTGGTAATTGGTGTGTACATACTTCATTATTTTCATGCTCATGTCTTGTAGTTTATTTATTATTTTGCCCTATTGATTTACTGAATAAATTTAATTTTCAATGTGCAAAAATTCAATGTAGATATCATGTGTACATAATAAAATGTGTTCATGGATTCTATCAAAAGTTATTCAAACCTCAGTACACCTTGATGTGCTTAATGTAACCAATATATACTCTAATCCCATTAAATATATTTAATTGCAATCTAAATTTATTACACTAACTTTGTTCCAATATTAATATTAAAATTGTTTTTAAATTACTTTTGTGTATTCCGATGGATGATATTGAGTAGAAAATCAAAAAAAAAAAAATTCAAATTATTTGCTATTGTTATGAAAATTAACAGTTGATAATTAATATCAGACTAGTAAAACTGTGAATAAATACATTTTTAGCTTACATTATTTCTTTAAATTTGTATTCATATAAATAAAATAAAAAGGTTTGGATTAGATCACATGTACAACTAACAATTCTTTGTACTTACGTGTAACATGTGAATAGGAAAAGGACATTAACACCTTGATATTTACTCATGAGTAAATTTTTTTAAAAAAACTTGTTATCTATTATCAAAAATAAGTCTTTTTAAAAGCTTGATGAATATTAAAACATCTTTTTATTGTGTATTTACCCAAAAAATTACATGAATGATAATCTCTTTCATGCTTGGAACAATTATATTTTACATTGACAAAAACTTCTAACTCATTGTGTTTTTAAACTAAAAGGTAAGATGTTTTATTAAATATCTAATAGCCCTATAAAATCAGATTTGTTGACTTTCTGTTTTATGAATCAAGGGACACTTATTTAAATAGCTGATGATTTTCCATTGCCATGATGTTACACTTTACTTATAATAGATGTTACACTTCCTAATAATAGGTATGAATGTTAGAATAGTCTTATTTTTACAAAGTTATAACAGAAAAGAAAATGAAAAACATAATTATGCTTTATAAATTGTAAAAGTGAGAAACAGTTTTTGTAGTTATTTTAAACATTATCTGATGTGAAATGTGACGGGAAAAAGCTAAGGAATAGATATTGAAGTATTATCATTAATCAGATCCATGTAAATTTTGTTTTTTATTTATTTATATATGTTAATCATTTGTTTTGCTTAAAGAAGATATATACTGAATTTATATCGTGATAATTCATATTTTGCATAATAGCATGTTAAAATTGATTTTTTGAGGATTCAAACATTATTCATGATTTTTAATAGGGTTTCTTTTAAATATATGAAATCAAAAAGAAATAAAGTTTTGTGTTAAATCATAGATAGTTATTGTTCACCATTAGTTCCTTTTTGTAACTAATGTTACATTGTTTTTATCAATCTGTATTTCTTATATTTTTATTTGGCTTTAAAAAACCTCATCTTATGATCAAATATTTATTGCAGCTTAGCTAGATTTGGCTCTTGCACCATAATCACTCGCTCTTTATTTAATGAACAACCAGGTTGACATAACACTTTTTTCAGCCATGTAGCAGATGCAAGTTAAATCTACCAGGGTCCAAAGTCCTCCCGTTAGCTTGGTGTAGAAGTTGGGAAGGAAGGGTGCCAACTTATGTGTCGTCCTCATCACGTGACCGAGGTTTAAAACTACAAGGGCCATCCCCAAAAGCCCTTGTGTTGCTTCTAGTATGACGTTAATTAAACCAAACCAATCAATATTTTTTCTAGGCAAACATTTGGAAAAGGAAATAAATTTTATATTTGGAAACATACATATTTTATAAATGGAATGAATAGTATTTACATAATATTTTGTGTTTATAATATGAATAGTGAAATTGTGTCGCTTTATACATATACATATATATATATGTTTTATATACTTGTGAAAATTAATTGGGACCAAGTAAAAAAAATTGCTTTTTTAGAAAGTATGCTTTTATTCATTCTATAGGTTTATAATATATTTTCTAGTATGGCATATATCCTCACTTAGCAAAAACAACTTCTCTCAGACATTTTGGTGTTTAATCCATTAGATTAGTACACATGCTCTTGAGTTCATCATCATGAAAGCACACCTAAATTGCATTGTTTATCATGCATTCTTTTGTTATACAATCCATCTTGCCTAAACACCTCTTAACAATATTCCACAAGTTCTCAATGAGATTTAGGTCTGGTGCATTCCAGGCCAATTAAGCACTTTAATTTGATTTTCCAACATAAGAGTCTTTATCAGTTCTGAATTATGGCAAGAAGCCAAGTCATGTTGAAATGCTACGTTAAATGTTTTCATGAATGAAACAATCTTGTACCATGATATTTCGAAGTAATTAGTCAAATTCATCTTTAAGCAGGAATTAAGCTTCTAATGTTATTTGCTGTGACCTCCCCCCCCCCCAAAAAAAAAAAACATCTTCAGTGATAGCTATACAAACTGTTGGATATGGTTCTGTCTCAAAGATTCACAATTATTTAGTCTCACAGCATGTAAAATGTATCCCTGCACAAATAAACTTCATCACTGAAAACTACTTTCTTTCTGTCATCAGGAGTCTATGACTTGTACTTTTTTGCCCATGCTGAAAATTTTTTCTTAATGTTAGGAGTTTAAAATTTTTTTTTATTGGTCTCCTTGCTTTACGGCTAATATCCAGAAGCCAACGCTGTACAGCTGAGCTACTCTCATCAAAACCAGATGCCAATTGTCATAGAAGTGTATTCTTTAAGAGGTATAATTTTAGCACAGATACTTGGAGTTATATCGATTTTTGAATATGACCGAGAGAGTGAACACTAACAATTGAATCTCATTCAAAGGCTCACAGCTGAAGAATAGGTAGGTATTTCTAAACTAAAACCAGTTCAGTCGATTACTCCCCCCCCCCCATGCAGATAAATCTGGTTTGAGATGATTCACATTCAGTTTAAGCAGATAAAATCAGTTTGAAGTGGTTTCTGACACGTCTGCCAAAAAAATAGTTTGTCCAAATTAATTTGCACTGTATAGTAGTATATAATCAGTTGATCTGAATGCATTCCCTACAATCATGGTTAAAAACTGAGTTAAGTAAAACATTTTGCTTACAAATATTAGCAATATTTACATTATTTTGAAACTTAATTTAAATATTTAAATTATTTTATTAAATGCAAAACACTATTAAATGAAATTAATAAGAAAAATCATTGATTTTTCCCAACTTTTACAAAATCTGACTCGTAATTTTTTTTTTCGAACTTGTTTCATGTTAAACATTTTTATGCTTCATAATTAAATGTCATTTTGTTAATTCAAAAGCTTATTCTCTCTCAATTTCCTACAGTGTAAAATAGTGACTGTAATATATATATTATACGGTAATAAAAATTTTCAATTTTGAAACATTTTGAATAAAAACTGTGCCATTAATAATTTATGTTTTAAATGTAGTTGACGAATGTTGTTGAAAATATTAAAATGTTTATATTGCACTTTAATATAACACATAATTTATGATTAATTATTAAACTGTTAATTACTTTACTGAAATTTAAATTTTAGTTTTCAAAATCAGCTTTCAAATATTAACTCTGTGTTTAGATACATTAAACTGTAAAGTACTTATATATTCACAATATTTCTTCATTAAAAATTTCTCATAAATTATGCATTTAAAAATCATGTAAATTGCTTTATTCAAAATTTGTTTTTAAATATAGAACTTTTTTATATGTCTTGCTTATATGTTTTAATAGATCCCTATTAAAAATTTGATTCTTAATTGAAACAATTATTAAACCCAGAATGCTTCGCTTGAAAAAACTAAAATTGCATTATATTCCATTTTAGTTTTACATATAAATTAAAAATACATAATATTATACAATACTCAAAGTTAAAATGGAAAATCAATATAAATTACAAGTTGTTTTTGAAGTTGTGTCTTTTTTTTCAATTTCTTAAAATTTATAGTTGAAAGAATTGCTTCTGTGTTGAAGTGAATTATAGAGTCGATTACAAGGAAAACATGGCGACTTAGAAGGCAGATCGCCAAAGTATCAATACGTAAGTAGTGACGCCGAAAGTGAGCAGTAAACCTAAACGAAATCGATTCTGATGAAGAAAATCGCAAATTGAATCGTAATGAAATTAGAATGTTATTATTAAGAAATTTTACGTAACAATTAACAATATTTAATCCTAAATAATTATAAGCATTTCTATGAAAATTAAGATTATTTTTTATTATTGTAATATATAAGTATTACTCATTTTATATTTACTATGGATTAATTCGATTTAGTAAACAACAATGAACCAAAACCGCTGGCAAACCTTTCGGTCGATTGTTGATCAGTGGGAAATCAATGAAATTTAATTAAGTTTTTCATACCTTTTACTTAAATTTTTGAAACTTTTTTTTGAACTCTATGAATAAAAGGCGAAGTATAGATCTCAAATCCTAAGACTTTTACATATTTCGCGTTATATTTATGCTGAAATACTTTATATTTTTTGGGAAAGGTTACTATAATTGCTTGCTTTATCGCGATTTTTGGCGACCGATACTATATTTAGGAGCAATTTTGCTTGGTAACGTATTTGCTTTGATGTGTCATATTTGATTCTTTCTTGTAATGTGCTGAATTAGGAATATAATTACTGTATTGGTATACATTTTATTTCTTATTTATTCTTCTTTATCAAAGGAAAAGTAATTATGAGTGTTTTTGGAAAAGGCTTTATATTTTTGTTTATTGTTAATTAAGAATAATTTATTTACATGCTGAATTGATTGTACATATCAAACATTCAAAATAAAAGGCTTTTTATTAACTTTCACACTAATTCACAAACAATTGCTGAATTGTTGTTTGACTTTTGAAATCCAAATTCTTTTATATCAGTAAAAGTATTCATGCATACTTTGAAAATTATTTTTATGTTATGTATTTAGTTAATTTTGTGTTGTATTAAATTTATTAGTTGACTTAATTGCCAAATTATGTGTACATTTTGAATCTAAATTCTTTTCTTGTATTTATTTAAAAAATTCTTATATACATATATTGTTAATTTTATGCTAATTTAAGTTTAACCAATTACTGTGTTTATAATTGCCAAATATAATTTAAATTTTATAGAAATTCAACTAGTATATTGAATCCATAATGTCATGTATTATATTTCATAAATCATAACATGTTCCAAAAGCACTAGTGTGCTTTTGTTAATTTCCTGATTTATATAATTAGTAGATCATCATATCGAGCAAATATTATATGTAGTTGGACACAGTATCAAGGGCCCAGTACGAAGAAAGATTGATGTATAATGGGAACAAACTTCCTGATCTATTTGATCAGATAGATCTTGTATTTTCTTATATTTAAAAGTTATATTCTCCAACCCAGTTAGGAGACATTTATATCTACCTAGTAGAAAGGGAATGCTTGTACACTAGAGAGAAGTTTGTTATGTTTCAGCATTGTTTGTTGTAGAGATATCAAATAAGGAGGAGAACTCAATTTAATATTTATTATTACAATTATAATATTAATTGTTGTAAATAAATATAATTGTGCACTACAAATAATAATTATAAATTATTACATACAATCATAAATAATTATAATAATTTTGTTTATAGATTATGTTTTTATAACTTAATTATAATTTGTAAAATACATTTTAATTTTTTGAATATGAATATTACATGGAATATAAAGAATAATATAGTCAAAATTTGTTTAAAAATTTAAATTGAAGAAACTTGAGCAATACATAGTGAAAAAACTAAAATTGCATTATATTCCATTAGTTTTACATATCGAATTAAAAATACTTAATATTATAAAATTCTCAAATAAAGTTAAAACAGAAAAGCTATATAAGATTAAAAATTGTTTTTAAAGTTGAGCCTTTTTTTTTTTTTTTTTTAAAATTTATAATTGAAAGAATTGTGAATTTCTTTCGTGTTGAAGTGAATTATATGGTATTCTTTGCCGAATGTGAGGAAAACATGACGACTTCGAAGATAGATCGCCAAAGTGTCAATACGTAAGTAATGACCTCAAAAATGAACAATAAACCTAAACGAAAATCGATTCTGATAAAGAAAATGGCAAATTAATCGTAATGAAATTAGAATGTTAATATTAAGAAATTTTACGTAATGATTAACAATATTTAATCTTAAGTAGTTATAAGCATTTCTATGAATAATTTAGAATTAAAATTATTTATGATTTATCATTAGAATACGTATTACTCATTATACATTTACTATATAAGTTATAACTATTTGTTGTTATAAATAAATATAATTATGTTCCATAAATAACAATAATTATTATTTTTTACAATCATAAATAATTACAATAATTTTATTTATAGATGTAATTATGTTTTTATAGCTCAATTATAATTAGTAAAATACATTAAAAATTTTTTTGAATATGTATATGGAACATAAAGAATAATATAATCAAAATTTGTTTAAAAAATCTTAATTGAAGAAACTCAAACAATTCATATTAACGTTATGCCAGCAAGAATTATGTAAAAAAAGGGTTACTTTTTTAAGAATAGTTCCTCGGAGATGGATAAATTCATTAATTCATTGCAAACTGAACAATCAATATTTTCTAAAATTAAATCTTTATCCATACATCACTCTAAAACATGCATTTCACCCCTTTCGTCCAAATGATTAAAAAAAAAAAAACGTTAAGGGTACTTTTCTGGCATGCTGAAAAGAACAATTAACTCCAAATGTTTAACAATAAAGAATTTGAAAAAAATAAAAAAAGGTTTAAAGGCATAACAACTATATAACGTATTTATTAAATATCTATTTAATTGTTTGGTTTTATGGGATATAGAGCTACAAAGGGTATTATTCTCTTTACATACCTATTCCTATGTGTTTTTCAAAAAATCGCAAGCCGCTTTTAACGAATAGCAATCAAGAAAGAAAACATGTGACTTTATAAAAGTTTATCAAAAGAAGATGTATCACTGTCTTCAATAACAATAATATGATGGTTTCTGGGTATCATTCCTTTGGATACTTTAATATGTGTATTTTAATTTCATGAATTTAAAAAGGGAAACTGCATTTTAAATATGATCTGAAGCACTTTTGACTTGCTAAGATAGAATAGAAAAAGAAGAAGACAGGGAAGATGAAAAAAGTAAATAAAAGTGGAGGTGAAATAATATTTAGAAAACGAGATGAATTTTTTTAGCCACCCTAGGGGCTATAATTTTAGTAGGATCACTTTTCGCGTAATCTTTAGCACTTTTCAATTTTTTATCGTTTGCTTTAATTTTAATTACACGTAGCTGATATTATATTCAATTTAATAATTTATCGCTTCCTTTAATTTTAATATCGGAAAAGTTTATTATTGTCCATTTCTCAATATTTCATAGTTTACTTTAATTCTAATATTTTACTGAGTAATTTAAAAATAATTATAAAAAAGTGCACTTTTGGGGGCTAAACCTGTTCTTTTCAAAACTTTACGTAGAACTTCTTTTTGGAATGTTTTTGCAATCTAAGTATCCGACTCTGCCATCATACAGAGGGCTGATATCGAAATCTAGGAGAGGGCAAATATCACTGTTTTAGTAATTGTTTCATTTTCAGAAACCTTCGCCTGTCTTGAAGATGGGGAGCAATGTTACGAACATGATTTGATGCTTCCCTATACGCTTCTCTTATAAAGGAAAAGATGGACTAACAGAGATGACACCAGTGAACAAAAGAGAGTTAGAGCAATGACCCCTTCACCTTGGTGACGGATTTGGTGACTTTGCGAGAAACTTGGAGGAAAAATTTCATTCTTTAAATAATTAGTTTTCATCAGTTATTTTCATTAATTATAATTAAGTGCATTTGCAATGAATGCAATAAAGTGCATTTGAAAGAGCAAAAAATAATCAATGCTTCTGTGGAATTACTTTTTTCCTCCGATTCTTAAAAATATTTTTATTCTTATTTTAATTATTTGTTTTTGAGTTTTCCGGTCTTTAAAGTACATTTTCAAATATTTTTAAAAATCGGAGGAAGAAAGTAATTCCACAGAAGCATTTATTATTTTTTGCTTTTTCAAATGCAATTTATAGCATTAAAAAAGATCAAATAATAAAGATGTAAGAATTAAAGTCAAAATTCCATAGGATTAACATTACGACCACGAAATCAAAATGGCGGGTAGACGGGAGCCTTAATGATAAAATAATTTCAAGTACTAAATTATTTATGAGCTTTAATACACATAAATCTGTTGTTCTTTTAATTTGGAAGTGTTAAATAACTAATTAAATTTTTGAAAATAACTTTCGAAACATGTATTTAAAATGAGCTATGTTATAAACTTAATACTACTAATTTATTGACATTATGCTGTAAAATATATCGAAAAAAGTTTTTTTATACGTATTACACGGAATTAAACTTTATCAATGAACTTCATATTTTTTCATTCATAAATTATAATTTTAAACAATTTTTGTAAATGAATTAATTTTTAATTTAGTAAGTTATTTTGCATTTACTTATGAAAGTGAACATAACTGCTTTTGCTTCCTGTTTATCTCTTTTCAGAACTAACCTAAATTTATAATATATTTTTTTTAAATCTGAAATCATTGGTCACCTAATTAGATAAGAAATCTATTGTAATTATTTTTTCAATTTCCAAGTAAATATGAATGTGAATTTTTCAAACTATTAATAAAAGTTTACATTAAAATGGTATATGCATTAAAATTTGTAATTGACTATCAAAATGTGCATCTTTTAAATATTCTGCGAAAGAATTCGGAATTAATTAACATCCCCCCCCTATTTTTAAGTAATCGGCTTATATTCTAAAGGCTCCATGAATTATAAATATTAATTAATCGTTATGTTTTTTTAAAAATTTTCTAATGATGGCAATTATACTTTTTAAAATTAAAGTAACAAATTAATTAAAAAGAGCCAAAAATATGTAATTTGCGCCACTCGAATAGCAATTTCATTCATAAATGATGGTGTAAATTATACAATTTGATTAGAGACTGGAAGTTGAATACTTTTTTTATAATTAAAATAATATTTGTGCTGAAAAATAATATTTTGGTTGCTTAATACGAAAATTATTTCAAAAGTAATACAAAAATTAATCTGATTAAAAACATTAGCAGATAACTGAACATATTAAAAAAAAAAACAATAAAAGGGGGGGGGGAGGAGCTATAGTGTAATATTCTTCAAAAACAATATTGCTCAAGGAATATATTCTTAATGTAACAAGCTCATGGAATATGTTGTAAACGTAACGATGTCATATAATATGTTTCAAACGTAATAAGATCGTGAAAACAAATGTAACAAGATATTAGACTGGAACTAATATATTGATACAAATAACTTAAAAGCAACAGTTTGGTACACCCCTAAAAAGAACATAATAATTTCTTGATTATTTTCAAGATTCGGCATGAGGTTTACTGACTTTGGTAAACACGGGTGACGCGCCCCCGGGTTACCCTAGCGATCCTTCTCTCTTTTCGACCCTCCTTCTTGTCAACCAAATTTGTCTTCTTTTTTTTTCAATTTCTGAACATCTAGACCATAGTTAAATCTTGTTTGGCACAGCATAGCCCTATCTGGCTCTTGTGCCAGTTAACTTTACATTCACACTCCCTGTTCGATTCGGCAAGTTGAAAATTTTCGCATTTTTATGAACAATAAGGCGACTAACCATCCTCGATTTGGGAGGACAGTCCTTCTTTTATAGGTTCTGTCCTTCCTTGAAAAGTGTCATCCTTTTCGATGCTTTAAAACTAATCTGTTAATCTCTGTATTCAGAGATGCCGCGCCAAACTGTTACGCAAATGTTGAAAGTAATTTTTTTTTTTTTTTTTTTGGATATTCAAAAGTTATATATCTCGCTCAACACCTGCATATTTTACAATTATTTGAGCCTCTAAGTCAATTTTTTTAAAGTTTAGGAAAAAAATCCAAAATTTCTTGATTGTTTTTTCAATTATGAATTATTGGAAGTATTAATGTATTTTGTGCATAATCAGACATCGATTTCCCACTAAACGTTTCAAAAGATTGAAGAGGAACTTATTTCAGCTATAGATGTGAATTTTATTTTGAGCGATTTTGTCCTATATAAATCACGATTTTAAGAAAAAATTAATCCTTAAAAAGAAAATTGTCAAATTTAAAAGAATCAAATTCGAGCAAAACGGAAAAGTGCACCAAAGAAATGCAGAATTTTTTATCAAACATCTTTCTAATGTGTCGAAGAATGGTCTGAAGCAATTATCACAGAATATAACAGTTTTTAAAGGTATTTTTCGACTTAATTGCAAGTAAATTCGGTATATATTGAAAATTGTGTTGAGTTTTTATCGAAAAAATGCCTGATATTAAAATCGATGACAATTGTCTGATTAAAGAAATTAGAAGACTGAATGTGATTTAAATTGTGTGATAAGTTAGAACAATGGGAAAATCAACACGTGTGTGTTTTGAAATTGATAAGAGATGGGTGGGAATATTTAACCGTTTGAAAAACAAAAACATTCCATATGAAAATTTAGTTATTCTTGTTGAATTTACGCTGTGATGCCCTTTAACTAATGCAGAAGTTGAAAATTCCCCCCTCTATTTGTAATGATTTTCGCACAAGTGAGAAATCAAGAATGAATGTTGATACTCTAACTGCAGCACTTACCGTAAAATTCAATATGAAGGGTATTTCTTGTGCCAAAATTTCTAATATATTGTTTGAACGATAAAAAATAATCATTCAATCGAAAAATGCTCGTTTAAATAAATAACTGAAAAAGATGTAAGCATGATAAGTGTATTTTTGTTTGAATTAATAAAATGTTTGATTTATTCACGCTGCACTTTTTTTCTCAACTTTTTTCGTCCTCCTTTTCATTGTAAAAAAATTGGTCATCTTATGAACAAGGCTTGTGATTCGGTGGTTTGCAATGTTTTTTTTTTTTCTTTATTTAGTGTAATTATTTAGAAAGTAGCCAATGATTCATAAATAACTAAATGTAGTAACCCATGTAAAGTCAATATCTCCGTACCTGTAGACTTGGGCATTGCCATCTTAAAATGTATTACACATTCATTCTACTTTATTCCTATTTCTTAATACTTAAATTTAATCATTTGTTATTTTTTTAATATGCAGCTGATTGATTAATTAATAAATGAGGAATGCGGGAAAACAAAGGCTATAAGTAGCTTAGTATTGTAGCATCTAAATAAAGTCATAAGTATTTTGTGGGTATTTTTTAAAATAGTTGAATGCATAAGATATTAATCAGTGTTCCAAATAATTATGATATTATCAAATGACAAGAGATTTACAATGAAACTAAGAGGCAAGATATTATTGATAGTGGAGATAATAGCCTTTGTTGTCCTATATTTCATAAATCCAACCAGTAAATAATCCAATTATTAAAGATGTGAATTATATCCTTTGTTGTTGAATGTTCTTGGAGCAAACAATCAATCAACTAATGATGGTTTAAATTTTGGTTTTGGAAGCAGGTAATATTAGTTCATGACAAAGAGGTTTATTTGAAAAGACAGTAATTTTATGCAAAAAGTATGCACGTTCATTGTGGTCAGTTAATGATGAAAATAATTCTTCCAAATTTCAGTTTTTTGTATGCATAAAAACTTAAATATTTCATGAATATAATTCATTGACATACGAACAGTGTTGCAGTAATAAATGAAGTTTTTAACTCGGTTGCAGTTGTTTAAGAAACTTTTAATCAATGGCTGCGCATGAAAAGTAATTCTATTTGATCGACCCATGCAGCAAAATGAATAAACAAGGAAATATAAACCCTTCAGTGTATGCTGTACCAAAACCTCATGTGTGCAGTATATGTCTTAAAGCATTTGAATATAAAAGTGCACTAGCGAAACATTTATCTGTTCATGCTGAAGAAAAATCCCATGCCTGTGATATTTGTAACAAAAAATTTTCTCGCAAGTATCATATAATAAAGCATTTGCTTACTCATACTAAAGAAAAGCCTCATGTTTGTGAAGTGTGTGACAAAAGATTTTCTCTTAAATGTACTTTACGTACTCATTTACGTGTTCATACACAAGAAAAACCGCATGTATGTGAAGTGTGTAACAAATCATTTTCTCAGAAGAATAGTTTAAATGATCACATGTGTACTCATTCAGATGTAAAGGCTTATGTATGTGATATTTGTAACAAGGCATTTCGAATAAAAGGTACTTTACGCGGCCATTTAAGAACACATACAGATGAGAAGCCTTATGTGTGTAATGTTTGTAACAAAGCATATACTCGTAAAGGTAGTTTGAAGTTACATTTATTAGATCATCCAGAAGGTTGAACCTTTTTATTGTGATATGTGTAACAGAGGGATTACATGAAAGAGTGTATGACTTTATTATTTAGCTAGTCATTTGAATCAAAAACCTTGTGAGATGTGTTGCAAAGGATTTTGTATTATAAGTAAATTAAAAATACACTAAAGGACTTTCATAAAATAGAAAACCCATAAGAGTAATAAGTGAGACATGTAAAGTATGCTATTAATTATACAAATTATTTTGTTCTATTTACATAATCATGTTTCACAAAAGTAATGTATGTGATATGCTTGTGAATACAATTTTTTTTAAAAAAAATAAATTTATTTTTATTTTCATTTTCTGCTATATATGAAAAATTTCATGTTTATATAGTATACAAATAAGATGCCACTAAAGGTTTTAGTTTAACTTCTATATGCAGTCCATTGTGTCTATTAGGTTTATTATATCAATTAATGAGACTATTATCAAATTTTAATAATGGATTATTTTGAAAATGACTTGTGTATAAAATTTATCAGTGTAATAAACTGAATTCAATGTATCCTCTTTAACTGCAAAGCTTTATATCCATTTTACATATGATGTATCCATTTGGTAAATGCATTGTACAACCTCTCTTTTGGTACCATTTCAAGTAATGAATGTTATATGTGGAAACAATTATACCCAGTTAATAGTTTAATGTTTACATAAATATTGGAAGTTTGTAAAACATTTGAAATTAATTTAGAAACACAGAAAAGTAATAAGATATGCAAAGAGAGATGATTTAAAAATTTCAATTTAAGGATTTTTTGGGAAAGAATTTATTTTTTTCTTCTAGGTTGACACATAGGCAAGGAGCACATAAGCCTTTCAACTTTTAATCTTCATTTCATTATCTACTGTGCAGTATGATTTTGGCCTTTTCCTTGTTTGGAATGTTTTCATATATTGAAAAAAATTAAGTTATTGTTTGTTTTTGAAAAATTAAAGTTACACAGAAAAAGAATCGAAGAAAAGATGAATAAAACATTGTTTTAATTACCAGGATGATATTTCTGCCCTTTATGTGTACTATATTTTTAGGGAATATTTGGTAAATCATTTTGTGAGTTTTTTCCTTCATAATTTTGGATGTTTTTAATTTAGTATGTTTTTTTGTGCTTTTTCACTCCTTTAATTACTTTACAACTATAAAAATAATATTTTTTTGATAACTAAAAGAGATAATACTGCATTTATTCATTATTATAGTTATTTTCAAAGTACAAGTTGTAAAGACTTTTTTATGCTCAAAAATCTGACCTTTGTACATTTTTAGGGTATAATTAATTAGGTTTGTAGTATTAAACATTGTTAGATCTACACATTTGAATAATTTAACTCTTTCATTTGTAGTATGTTTTCTGTGCTGGAATTATTTAATGTTTTTAATATTGTTTTATTAATACTTAATCACATAATTAAATTTGGTATTTTTCTATTAATTTCTTACTGCTTGATTCCCAACATAAATGTTAATGCAAAAAGCTGTATCACTGTTTTGCTTATTTGCATTGATATTATTGAATAACTACTCATGGTATGGGAGAATAGTCTGTTGTTGATAATATTGCACCATATCCCTCATAAACTAATCGAAGAATACTCATGATATGATCTTAGTACATTTGATATTTTATATCATATCTAGAGTATTCATTGATCCAGTATTACAATTGATGCTTTGTTAATTTAAAATTGTGTAAATATTTTACAAGTAGCAAATTTGTAATGTCTGAAGTGATTTTACATTTTGTTGTCCCAGAACCTATGTTATATCAAATTATAACTGTTGATCACTCTCAAGAATTTACTAAGCAAGATGCACATTGATTTTTATTTTTTAATAAATGATTTTACATTATTATTTGCAAAATGCATTTGCCATTTCTGAATGATTTATTATGATGATATTAAGGAATCTGTATTTTTAATTGCATTATTTTGTTTCTTTTACATTTGATTGATTTATTGCTTATATTTTCTGTAGTTTTTTGGAAGAAAAATTATTATACAATCATTTCATCAAGATATTATTAACTGGTCTTTCAAAAATAATTTTAAGCAATTATACAATACATTTGAATTTTTTTTTTTTAATATTACCTACACAGTTGCCTTATGTACTTTCTATTTTAGCTATTATTTATTTTATTTTAAATGTATACTTATACATTATTTTATATTTGTATTTATCATACATTATTTTATATTTGT
>BMAW01040674.1:0-16239 GCA_019974015.1 Nephila pilipes | reverse complement strand
ATACATTATTTTATATTTGTATTTATCATACATTATTTTATATTTGTATTTATCATATATATGTATATTTATATATAAATATTTTATTTGCTTATTTATATATAAATATTTCATATTTATATTTATATATTTTATATGAATATTTATTATATTATTTTATATATTTTTTATGTATATGTTATTTTATATGCTTTTTTATGTATATATTATTTTATATGTATATTTTAAGCTTAAGATGCATTGATTGAAAAATGTAAAATGTGTAACTTTGACTGATTTAGTTGTGAAGTATATGGAGCTCATTAAAGGCTATTTTTCCCAATGTAACTCTGAGGCTTATTTACCAAAAATAGTTGAATCAGTAATTTTTTATTTTTATCAGTAATACACTAACAAACATTTATGTAGAGTTTTGTTTTAATGAATAAACTTGTTTCCTGAATTTGATTAGTTGTATAAAAAAAATCATTTAATTATTAATGTCTGATCTTATATGGAGAAAATCCTTATCCTTAGTGAAAGTTATGCTGAATTTTTTTATATGTTTATTTCTCTTTTGTGGGTGTATAAGATAAAATGAAATGCAGATTACCATAGATTATAGAAACCAAACACGTTAAAAAAAAATTAAGCTGTTAACTTACTTGTTTGGTTTGAATATTTAAACATTTGATTACGAATTTTTAAAAATTATTCTGTGCAAAGCAATATCTCAATTGGGAAAAGTATGAGTAATTATTTGGAACTGCTGTATGGGTTGCTAAGTGATGGTTTTGAACTGATATAGGATTGCTCCATTTCTGTGTGTAATAAGTACTCAGGGGCTTATTTTTTTTAGGTAAGTAGAGGTGTCACTTGCACACATCTGAGGTGTCTTAATGATCTCTTTCCTTTCCTATGGAGTTTACTGTCTTTGAAAAACAGGTGCAACACACCTCCTAGATACCCTAATGATGCTTCTCTATTTTCGATCCTTGCTCTTGTCAACCAATTTTTATCATTTTTACATTTTTTTAAAGGTCTAGATCACAGTTACACCTTATTTTGAGCAGCACAGCTATATCTGACTTTTGCACCATTAAACTCCACCATCTCTTGCTCACTCTATGTGTAATAAAATTTATGCTTCTATTATAGGATTCTCATAATCTGACAGACGATTTGAGAAATCTTGTGCATATTTTTGAATGATGCTAAAGAAGTATAGGATATTGAGATACTATTGGAGAGTAATATTGTTTAGGAACTAAGAGGCATTTGTGTAACTGTTCTGTTCAATTAGGGCCATCTGTTCAGTTATGGATAATTTGTCCCAAGCACATGGTCCAATATTAAAAGGTGAATTCAATAATTTATAATGGTTTTAGATATTTATTCTGAATGATTTGGACCTTTTTTTATTATTTTCCCACCCATTCCATGTATCTTATTTTAGTTGTATAAGTTACTGAAGAATAGATAGTTTGTGTGTATGTTTGTATGTGTATATATATATATATAGTCGTGTTGTTTCTAGTGTGATGTTAATAAAGCCAAATCAAACCTGATAAGGTTGGTGAACATGTAAAATCATGAACAAGGCTGGAACAAATGATGTAACAGAAATTGAAATTCCTAAAACAGTTTCAATTTGTCAGTGAAAAATTTGTATTTGATATGATAATCATGAAGAAACAGTGTAAGACTTTGTTTTTAAAAGGCAGTGAAAGCAAAAAAGAATTAAGAAAATTTATTTGTTGAAATTATACAAATTAGTGAGACTATTCTATGCTATTGATATTATACAGATTAGTGAGACTATTGTATGATATTGAAATTATACCCAGAATAATGAAGGACTCATATTAGAATCAAAGCTGAGTTGAATTCTATACTATATGAAAATAATAAGCTAGAAAATGCTAAAAATTAAATTGAAAATTTGTTTTACTATGCTCTTTGTTATATGATACAGAAATAAATATTAATGATGTCAAATAGAGTCTTGCTTGGTGAGTTTCAATTTAGTTTATGTAATAGAACCCGGTGTAGTGGCCGCCTTACCAACTCTGACATACAAGCAAATTTTCCTTACTTATTTTACAGTTAAATTAATCGCGAAAATTCTGATGCCACAGACACCTAAATTCAGTAAATACGTTTTTCAAATGCTACGTTTTGATGAGAAGATAAATATTGTTGTGTTGTATGTTTTAGATTTGTTTCCTGTTTCTCTTATGGAAGATGATTTCATTTATTGGTTTAGTTGTCTATTTAGTTATCATTCTAGAGTTCAATGTTAATAAATAATTTTTGCAAATAGAAATTTACTATTGTGCTATCAAAAATACATGTATTGGGATAGAATTATAAAAATATATTCACTTTAATTACTTCTCCTTCCAGTGTAGTATACTCATACAAATAAATTTAATAAAAAAAACGTGTTTTATTATGTGAAATTTATGTATTCTTCTCAAAATGCTCTTTAAATAAAAGTAAAGTTAATTGCGAAAAATATTACTCAATTTACTGTAAGTTTCTCTAAAAATCTGCGAATTAGTTAACTTTCGAATATAGTTAACTTTTTTTTTTCTCCTTTCAATCCTGAACAAAATATCGTAAAATTAAATATATTTATATATATAACGTTCACTTTCTGAGTTCATATATACATTATTTAAAAATTTCTCCAACTTTAAAATATTAATCAAATGAATCTCATATTAATATTTTCTACTCAGTAAGAATGGTTCCACTATATTTTGGCAAAATTATTACTTTTTCTAAATAATGAAATTTTTGAGTGTTTATGGATTAAAAAGTTGTGAAGATCAAATAATCTGGAAGAGAATAAGGAAGTATTATGTTATTTTTATAAACATTATTGTATATTTCTCTTTAAATAAAAATCTCATGGCTTTTTAGATTTCAAATCTCAAAAGTGGTTTTTGATTTTTACTCGTAATATTTTTTATTATCACCTTTATTTTTAATTTTTATGTAAAAATGATTTTTGTGATAAAATTCTTTGTATAATACGGAAGTATCTCTACAAATATTTTCCAGCAATTTCATACATTTTTAAACATTTAAATTATTTTTGAAAATAAAGGTAAGTTGCAAAAGTTTCCCCTATTCATCAAACCAAAAAATTTTATTTTCTTAAATATCAAATTTGGAAGGGCGTAATTCAAATTTTTTCACATGCCTAATAATATCTCATTCCGCTTATTGAGAGCTTTTCGTTCCGAAAAACTAATTCTTTTAATAAACAGATTTTCGGGGTCCTCCGAGTGGGAGATTTACACCGACGGATCAAGGATTGGATCCGAAACTGGTTTCGTTGAATGTGTCTCCAAACAGGGTGTCCTAAATAGGGTCTATATGATTAAACTAAATTCTTTTAATTCATTTTTCTCGGCCGTGCGAGATTTCGGCAATCGGATTTGCCGTATTGTTGGCCGTCTCTCATAACTTCAAATATAATATTTATACTGGCACTTTATCATCAATATTACTACTGCAGAACACCAGAAATAAATCGGGCTCCTTAATACCAGATTCATTTGCAAAACTCGCTGTCACTGATGGTGAGGGAATGAATGTCCCAGTCCTTCAGTCTCATATAGTTACGATTTAAAGAATAAGCTTTTCTCTCTTTCTGACTGGGAGTTCTGGAAGTCAACTTGTAATACCGGTATTCGGGTTCAGTCCTATATTCCCAAACCAAATTTGAATTTTTTTAAGATTCAGGTTTTTATTACCTGCTTCTTAACTGTTCATGGGCCCTTCATCCGTCATGGAAATCATTTTAATTTGCAAAATACAAATTCATGTTTCTGTGGCTCTGTTCGAGATGGTGACACTAAATTAGCCCTTTGACCAAAAGTTTTCATTTAAACTGTCCTTTGTTGAAGCAAAACCTGTTCGCTAAAGTCCGTGTGAGAAAATCCTAATTTGAATTTCTAGCTTAAATCTGTATTCTTACGGCCCGAAAATTACCCAACAAATTTCATAATTGTTTCAGTGTTTGATTACATTTCTAAATTTTCAATTTTCCTTATTGCATGCGTATAATTTTAAACTTTTTTTTTTTTTTTATTTTTTTTTTTTTTTTTTTATCTAGTGCTTCATTTATGAATATATCAATTTTTCTTTTTGTGTATATTATTTGTACCAAAACTGTCACTGGCAGACTGCTGTGGGTATGAGTCATAATATTAGCATTCGTTATTTGCAGGAAATCATGACGTCAATGGAATACAGATTGATATGCATTCCATAAAAAAGATAGAAGGAAAAATGACAAATTGGAAGTATTAGAATAATGACTTTACACTCTGTAAACGCATTGTTAGCTTATTATTTTTTTTTTTTTTTGAGTTTCGAAAATATATAATATCTTTTGTTCCTTGTTCCAACATGTACTTTTTCCTTTTATTGTTGTAGTTTTCTTCTTTTTTTTTTTGCCATTAAATGCTGAGGCGAGGGTGATTGTCTCCCGGGGGGGGATCTTTTTGTAGCTCTAAACCCTTTGGTTGAGCTTGGTCCCCCTTGAGTAGTCTGCCAATAGCCCTCGTGTTGCTTCTAGTGCGACGTTTATAAAATCGTTCAATCAATCCGAATGGTCAGGGCGAGTTTTCGTCGAGTTCGATTCCATATCCCGTTAAAAGCCAACGTTTAGTGGGGATGGTGTACATTAAATCTGTCGGCGCTCCCCATCCTCTCGTTGACATGAAATGGAAGTATGGAGAATGGAATACAATCTCAGATGTTGTCGTCCTAGGTGTGAATGACAGGGGCCTAGAATTATGAGGTCTATCGCCAATAATCATCGAGTTGCTTTTAAAGTGCCATGATGATAAAACAATTAATCTTATGTAATTACTCTAGCTCTCTCTAGATGTAATTTTAGTTTTGGGCAAGGATTACTTCACTCGGATAAATTAGACTCCTTTTCTCAATCCTACTTTCCGATAGATTGTGTGAATGACAGCCAAAATATTCTCCCCTTCCCTCAATGTTTAATTAGTTTTGAACAAAATATATTATTTACCAATGAACAGTTAAATTTTAAAAATACCTTCTTAGGTATTTCATTTTCAAAAGGATTTACTAAAATAATCTGGTTTAAGGTAGCACATCCGATAAATTATACTATAGTACAATAAATTGTTCAAAATGGTTTATTTCATTACTCTTTTGTACAAATTACGCATTATATAATCGGAGATAAAAAATTATCTACAACAATAGATCTTACATATTGTTACGAAAACGAGATGGCGCTTCCCTGCAAAGGTTTTCTTCTGAAGCAAAAGAGACATTTGCAGTGATTTCATCTATCAACCAAGGTGAATTTAAGGAGTGACTCTTGACCTCGGTGGCGTATTTGGCGATTTGGCGAGAAACTTGGCAACAAAAAGGAAACTTCCAAAATGTGCTGGAATCTAGGTGAAAAAGCGAATGGGAAGAAAGTTACACACTTTTCCTGAATTTTCCCTGTGACTTCTGGCCATGGGGGAACAGGTATAAATACTCCAAGAGCCAGAGATAGTCATTATTTCCTTGGAATCAGCTTTGGAGATCGAGCGGGAGTGATCGGCTATTAGTTGAGTGGATCTGCCGGGGAATTGCCGGTATCATGCCAAGTGAATTTGTGGAGAAGCAGTGTGTATCTGCTGGGAGCTGCAGGTTCCTGCCTTGGAGGTGCGGATTATTTCTGCGGAAATTTGTCTTTAGTGCGAACTAAAAAGTTGGTGAGTTGAGCTTTGCTGATATAATTGTGACTGTCATCACAAGTGCTGTATTTATTCCTGTATCTGCGTTGCTAATCTGCACAAGTGTTGTATTTTCTGATATGCTATTAGTGTCCAAGCTCTGCTACTTGTGTGTCATCTTGAATGTTTGTGAATAAAGTGTCATTTGCCACTATCCTCCGTGTTGGACTGGGTTCACTCGTATACGCACACACGATTGAAGAATAATTGTAACAATATTCTGTATACGCATGGTAAACTGAAATTCAAGTTTAAATTACATTAAGTTTGGATATCAAGAAACAATAATAATAAATCGAGCAGTAATACTCTTAGATAACAACGTCCTTTCAAACTCAGAATAAGTTTTTTTTCACACAGAAAATTACAAGTTCTTTAATATATATATATATATATATATATTCCAGCTAATTATCAATTTATTAATTGCATTTCCAATAATATTGTAGAACTAGTTTTTCATTTGCTTGGATAGATGGCACAACGAATCGGCATCGTGTAGCGCCCTCTATATTAGAACAAAACCACGGAGCACATCGCTCTCTGCCTTAATTCTTACTTTTCTTTCTCTCTTTCATATTCAGCCCGTCGGCGCTCATCCCTCAGCAGCGCTATCTCGTAACGCCGAATCGCTCCTGATATGATCGATTGAAATGTCTTACTTCAAATGCCAGAAGCATATGGATTGCTCTCAACAGTATTTGAAGAGCTAATTCCCTGAAATGTCTTTGTAAATACAAACTCTGTATATCTCATTGATTCAACTACTAGTAAATAAATAGGATAATTCCAAATGCTGCTTCAACTGTTAACGCAGAAGTCAAGATCTTCGTAATAGCGGATTACTTGTTTTTGGGTACATAACCCTCACGGACTTTAATCCCCAGAATTTACTATATATAAGATGTAGCTGAACTTTGGTTTCTCACTTACCCAGAAGTTCAAATTTAATACATGAAAAATTTAGTGAAATTAATCGAGCAATAGTAAACTATTTTTATAAAAATGCATTAAAGTTAAGTTTTTACTATCTGAAAAGCTAACATTTTTAGTTTAATTATTATTGTGGTGTTGCTTGAAAAAAGCTATTTTATAAGAAATTTAATTATATTAAAAGGTTGGCGGCAGTAGATATTATTATTCTGCTAGCTCGTCCAGGCTGGTGATTTTGTAGGTTGTCTGGAGTTTTTCTCTCAAGAAAATCATCATAGCATCCGGCTATAGGACAACCACTCCTAGACCCAGAAGCCAAGTGGACTCTCTTTAGGTCTCTAAAGAAATCCCATCCTCCTATATATATAATGATTCAACTTAAATTTGTAACAATTTCACTAAGAAAATGCTTTAATTTTCTAATTTTTCTCATTCAAAACCGCAAAAATAAAGAGTTCATTCTTATTTTCTGATACAATTCTAAATTATCATTTGTTCGAAAAAAAATGTTAACTTTATTTCTTAGAATATAATATGAATCACATTTTACTTTTTGTTTTTAATTGCTTCTTCTACCTCACTGATGGCTCTCTTAAATGCATCTTTCACGGCGCTTTCTCTGCATTAATTTCCTGCAAAATGTATTTCAAATAAAATTTTATTAGCTCTTTTAAAGCTTATAGAATTTTACTGTAAATGCATTTTCTAAAATTCATCTTTTTGTCTTATACTTAATGATAAAGTACCTATTTTACACCATAAATAATGATCACTCCATTTTTCGCCCACGATTAAAATCAGGATTCTTACGAGATCTATTTTTATTAGCAGTGACATACCCAGAGGGGATGCAAAAGAACATATGCACTCCTTTCCCCAAGATTTTTTCTGGAAAATGAAATATTTCTGGATAATTCTCTTATTGCACTATAATAATTATTTTAATTTTTAAACATAAGAATTTTTTTCTCCTCATGCTAAAATTTTTTTCATCACTAAGAGAAAGTGTGCCTCTGGGTCAGTGTTTGTAGACGAAGAGATAGGAAGGGGGGGGGTATCCCTATAGAAAATGCACCCCAAAAATGTATACTTTATTCTCATAGTATCTTAATTATTATTTTTTAAATAATCTTCATTTTTACAATTTTTATAATTTTGATAAAATTATATCAATACTTGAACAATTTAAATAGGAGAAATCAGACTGATATAGGTTGTACATTATTTACTTTTTACAAAGAGGTAATTCTAAGCTACAAAATTGCTTCTTTCTTGGCAAGGATGATATGCACTACCCACAATTAATTTCTGGGTATGCCACTGCTTATTAGGAATATTTTCAGAAGGCATTCTAAGGAATAAAATAAATAAAAATAAGAAATAAAACAAATAAATAATGAATGTAATTGGAAAAAAAGTCCTCAAAGAAAGAAATATATCTATTTACCGTTTAAAAAGTAACTAAGAGGATCAATATATCCAGTTGATTTCGTCTTAATAGTTATGGTTTCGGTGCTGGGCGAAACATCCGGGGATGTTATTCTACCCCATGCTTTGTGGAGGGGGAGAGAGTGAGTTGACCTTGATGCGGCAGCATTGTTTCGAACCCTGGACCAGCGGGTTGGAAGAAAAGTTGACGTGTCGCTTTTTGCTGCGCTTCTACCAACTAAGCTGAAAAGACGTCTCATCTAGCTATTTAAGTAGGACATTTTAACTTCTGGCGATGTTGTAGAAGTAGTCACTGAATTATGTAATTTGCTAACCCAATCGAAATGGTATTGTTGAAAAAATCATCATGGGGCCGAAAGATTCCTCATTCTTTTACTGATTTTGTTGCTTAAGTGTTAAAAGTGATGGAGTGATGGTATTTTAATGGCGCAAGAGCCAGATGTGGCTATGCCTTTTTCGCTTTTAGTTGCCTCTTACGACATGCATGAGCTACTGTGGGATTATTCTTACACACCCGGTCACAACTCGGGTGATTTTGAGTGCTAAAAGTATCCAATTACACCCTTTCTGTATTGTCCCCCCCCACAAAGCTTCCAACTTACCAAGTGTTAATTGCCATCAGTAGGATGAGAGGATTGCCCTAGAGACAATCACACTAGTTCTAAACTTCTTTGGCGTTCTGTTTGTGTCTATTCGAAGAATAAACGATTTTTGAGCACCAAGAATTCAATGTAAGAGCCATGTGTTAAGCCAACGTTCTATTTCAAATGCTAATAATAAATGATAAAATTCCAAATTTTTCGATACTATGGCTTGTAATAGCTATTCTGTTAGCAATAGGTTTTGTATTAATTCAATTTGTTATTAATAATTGGTTATTTAGAATTGGCAATGAAAAAATTAACCACGTACTATTAGTCAGACTCAACGGCGCTCAATTTTAAATCAAGAAACAGTACAATTGGGCAAACTTTGTCTGTAATTGCGATCATGAAATCCCTCCAAAGAGCTATCCTAAGGAATGGAATTCCCTTTCAGGACTTAACCATCCCGTAGGTGTAGTGCTAATGAGAAATTATTTAAGTACAAAAAGAGGAATAAACCACTTCTTACATTTACTGAAAATTTTAACCTTGCCTTTCGTGCTGCCATCTAGTGAGCTTAATTTATTTATGAAGCTTATTCATTTGAAATTTAGTTCCAATTTATTTATCTATTTAAAATAATGAACAATTCTAATGGTATTTTTTTTTAAAAAAATATATTATGATTATTTCAACAATAATAATCTTGATATTATCTGATATCTCTTGCATTTAACATTGTATTTAAAATATATGAAAGGAATTAAAAACAAAAAAAAACCCCTAATAAACTGTTTTGCAAAGTACATTTGAGAATTGTCATTTTTTCATAACATACATATTTAATAGAAATTATATAGATTTGATAATATAAAATTAGCTCCTAAGGTCACTCGATGCAGTATCAAAATGCAAATTTGTAAAACGGTTTTTTCCTTTTTACTAATAATTTTTTTTTCTTTCTCGTCATTTTTAATCCTCAACATAATGGTCTTATGAGACCATTAATAAAAATAATCAATAAATCATAAATGTCTTATATTGATACTATTTACATTTAAAAGACATTTTAACAAATATTGTCAGTGTGACTTTTTTTTACATAGTTGAAATCTATTTTAATTGTTTCACTTTAAGGATTCTATTATCAAAGTTTGAAAATCGAACAAATATACATATAGAAAAACGTGTTTTATTTTGTGCAACTGTTACATTGAGCAAAGAATTTTCAAAATAAGGGACCTTCTCAAGTACATCTAAATGAATGTTCTTGGCTATGCCTTTGAGTAAATTATTGCGTCCTTGTTAAATATTAAATGCCCATGTTACCTTTAGAATTACTCAGTAATTACCTTTAAGAATAAAAATGATCGAACTCTGAAATCTTCAGTCAGATGTAAAAACATGCGTTTTTTCTAACAATATAAAAACTATCAATTTGTAAGCATTTTATTTTCTTCTGAATACATAAATATCTATATTCATTATTTTATTTTCTTAGCAATATACAGCTAATAATTTATTTTCATAAAATCTTGAAGTTAATAATGTTGTCTTCATTCAGCTGTTTTTAATAATATTAATAAGTATTTGAAGATTACTGAGATTAATCAGAACCTAAATATTCAACATCCTTGAGGAAAAAAATAAATTTACAAATATTTTGAAGATTATTTTGACAGATGGCAGCACGACTCACAAATTTTGAGCTTGTTGAAATCTTGTACATCTCTCACGAATTTCGAAATTATAAATTCTTTACAATATTTGACATTAGTTTTTGACGGGAAAAGGAAAGTAAGTCTATTCAAATTATTTCAAACAAACACTTTACAATCATTTTTTCATCACAAATGTGTCCGAATTGTTCATTTTTCGACTGAAACAACTATCATTTCTTTATTTTGCTAATTCTTATATTTATTTTCACAGTAAAAAGAGAAGTAATTTAATAATGTAATGGACTCTGCCTAACGCTGAAATAAAATCAAGATTAGAATTTTATACATATACGGATTTTTCTTTAATAATAGGAAATAGAGAAAATCCCACTCAATTAATCTTGCAAACAAAAAATTTTAAGAGTACTTTTATAGATAAAAATAACAAATGTGACAAAAATTAGGAAACAATGCATAAACCAAAGCAAGCAAAGGGTATTTTATGTTACTTAAAGCGATCACAAATACGCCAAGATTTATTTTTGTTAAAAAGTTTTTTTATTTATTTATTTTTTTTTTGATGAAAAATATTACTCAAACACAAGTACAATAACTGAAAAACATCTTCTTGAATATTATTTAGAATTCTCTTGAATTAAGAAATTTCAAACTACTATTTTCACATCTGATGGGTATTTCAACTAATTTATATTCTATTAGAGTATTTAAAATAATATACACAGCGAGACCCCTTTAACTATGTGGCAGTCAGAGTACGTGGCAGCTAAAACGCGTTTATCACTATTAATATTAATTTAACGATAATATGAATTATCAACATCGATAGGACTTTTCTGCGATATGTTTACACTCTTTCGACATTATTTTTAATTATTACAGAAATTACCTATACAAGAATTTTTTCCATAACTTTTAAAATTGGACCAATAAAAAAGGGTTGACCATGCAGCTAATCTCTGACCACAAGATCTTGAAAATAACCTCTAAAAACAAATTTCATTAAACATTTCACATTCCGAGAAATGGTGATTCATTTCTAATCCTAACCTTGATATCCAAAAAAGATATATAAAAAGTACTGCAATGGTCGACCCTCTCTTAGCCCTAACTTCCAAAACATGTGTCTCAAAGATAATCTTTCATGTCTGATTAGTCGGATATTTATCTTCTCTCTTTTATGACAAGTCAACATCTGTTCTTTACGATCAGGGGATTTATGGCAATTCTTCGCCTCTCTTGTTACCTCAGACATTCAGAGAGCGAACGTTCCCCACTCTTTTTGTTTTTTTTTCCTTCTTATCTCATTCTCGTTATTTTGCCGCCTCTTTAGTTGGGCTAAGATAGCGATTCTATCCTGCATCTCTTTTGTTGGTTTATTTCTTTTAGTTCTGGTTTCATAAAATATTCCTACTTTACCCCTGTGCTCTTTTTTTGGTTGTTTTTATGGATCGCCAGCACCATTTGATTTATTTTCTTATGTTTCTCTCATTCGGAATATAAGTTTGCAATTACAAATTGGAACTCCATAGCATGTTTACACAACAATGTATAAAATAGATAGAAAAAAAAGGGTGACTTTTTTCTCTCACCAGCAAGTCATGATGTCACCGAATAAAAGATTAACCTGAATGTCATAAAAAGGGAGCCACAGTAAAACTACTAGTTATGTGGATTTGCGAGTTTAACGGGGTCCGACTGTATACTTAATTTCCCCGTTTCTTTTCGATATTTTAATACGTTATTTTGGCAACCATGAGACCAATTTCCGTTTGTTTGTTTTCAAGTGTATGACCTATCTATATATATTAAGCCCATCCATATAGTTAAAACCAAACAAAATTATGAGTCCCCCCCCTTCCTCGAACATTAGTTGTGTACAAAAGGTGTCACTCAAGAAAATAATTCTTGGTACTCTTCCATTTCATCGACGAAGGCGATAAATTCGCCAACAATGATACAACTGACGCCATACAACGGAAATACATTTTTTTATGTGTATACTGCGTGTTGTTGTCAATAAAATCTGATTGGCGAGATTTGCGCCTGCGAAACGGAAATGTACCTAATTCTCCTTTAAATTTATAATTTGAATTTCCATTCACTTTTAGAAATGTGCGCGCACACACATTTATACACACACTTATTGAATTCTTTTCATCTGAAATATATAGATTTTGTGAGGCATTCATTTCGTCTTGAATTTAATAGAATTAGGTTTCTAAGGATAAAGATTTAGCTCAATTACCGATTTCAAGCCCGCCTTAAAAATTTTAAATAATTTCAACTTCAGAATGTGTGTTGGGAAGAGGGGATATCCATTTATGGGAACGATTCTCAATAATAAATTACTTTAAACATCCGCCTAAATTCGAAAGGAAGTAAATTAAGAGAGAGATGACATCACAACCACGTGAAGAGTAAAATACATTGGTTGGCATCTCCCTACCCTTCAATTCTTTAAGGCCATTAAGGCCCAATTACATTTAAAGAAGAGCAGTCCCCCTGAATCAACTCTATAATTCACGCCGAAAGCCGCAATAATTTGCGAACCACCAACCATGAGGCCGTTATTTTAACAATCGAGGCATCACAGCCTATGTTGATTGATTGATTGATAATTAATGCCTCAATAAGCAACACGATGGCTCCTGCGGCAAACCGCATAATTTTGAACTTCTGTAAAGTGAAGAAGACGGCATACTTGAGCTGGCATCCCACTCTCTAAGCTTCCACATTGTACCAACGGGAGGACTTGGAGCCCTGATAGATTTCAAGTACACCAGTCCTTCTAAATTTTGGGTGTTTAGTGCCTTCAGGATTCAGCTCACTACTCGAATGAAATAACGCAGTCGCGAATTTACCTTAAACCTGGAAAAAGAAAGCACAAAATATCCAGAAGCCTTGATGTCCCTCGAAGATTCCTTTCAAGGGCTTACTTATCCTGACAAGCAGCGTGCATTAAAATTTCTGCGTAATCTTAAGTTTGTGTAGCAGGTTATCAAGAATTATATAAGAACTTGAGAAACAAACAAACAAACAAAAAACAGCCGCTACAACCAGATTTTGTAACAACAAAAAAAACCAACAGAGGCCGTTAATAACGAACGGAATTCTTCATTTGAATCAAAGCCGACAGTTTTGCTAAACATATATCTGACACATCTACTGATGACAGCATTTTTGATCCAGTTCGTAATAAACGTGCACGTTTGTTATCAAGTAGCAATTAATAGTTGTTAGTAGTTTTATTCCTAATTTCAATTTGAATTTTTATATCTTGTATGTACTTATAGACTGAATTTTCTCTGTGCACTAATTAAATTTTTTTGTATAATGAAAATGGATTGTTTTTTAAATATGTAATATGAATTTCATTATTATACTTTTTTGCACGGTTTTTTGGGAAAATGTATAGTGTTTCTTAAATTACTTGATTTCTTAAAGTTGTGGAACATATCCCCAAATTTACCACATGAGGTGTGACAATTAAATAACCCCGGACTAGTCTTAAAAATTAACTTTGTTGAACACATTACACAAATACCTTTTAGTTCCCTTTCAACATACTCCCCTTCCCTATCGATACATCGCTGCATTTGAGTTTTCCACTGTTCAAAGCAATGCTGTAGGTCATTAGGTGTCGCCCTTCTTCAGTAAGTCTGCCGTTTTTGCCTTCACCTCTTTTAGAGGCTGAAAATGTGTTCCCTTCAATGCACTTTTCACTTTTGAAAACAGGTTGGAGTCGTATGGTGTGAGATCTGGTGAATACGGTGGATGCTCGAGCACAGTAATGCGTTTATCCTCCAAGAACTGTTTCACAGAGAGCGCTATGTGCGCTGTTTTGGTGCAAAATCTACGTTGTTGTTGCTCCTCAGAGATTTGGCTTTTTCTTCCTCATTCTTTCTCTTAACTTTCTCAGGACCTCAACGTAGTTATTGTTGACTTACCGTTTCGTCTTGAGGTCATGTCATTTAGTCATGACGATACCAATAATATCGAAAGAAAATGATGAGTATGAGATTATGATCTTCAGTTTGGACTTGCTCATTCGAGCTTTTTCGGCCTTTGGGGATGTGAGGGTCTTCCAGTGCATGGATTGTCATTTAGTTTTAAGATCATCCTGAAAAGTCCGCATTTTGTCACATGGGATGACTTTTCTATCATTTCAATATCTTCTGTGAAGTGTTCCATGATGTTAGAGCAAATATTTTTTCTGTTCATTTTTTCTTCGCATGTGAGGTGTTTTGGTTCCATTTTTGCACAAACTTTTGTCAATTGCAAATCCTCGATCAAAATTTTTCTTATTATCTCTCAGTCAATGTTCGTAATATCTTTCAACATCTGAACATTCTGACATCAGTCTTTATGCACGATTTCATTAATATTTTCAATATTATCATGAGTTCTTAATATCACAGGTCGACCAGAACGTTCATCATCTTCAACCACCTCCCGACTTTCCGAAAATCGTTTGTGCCATTCAATAATTTGACTACGTTACATGCAATTATCTCCAAACAATTCAAAACATTCAGTTTGAGTTTTCTTAAAAAATTTACGAGAAATTTCAAATTTTATGCGCTGCTCGATTTTTAAGCTTATCATGATCGCGGCACTTCGACACAACGTCTTACTCAAATAAGGATGAAAAACAAACTGAACTATATAAAGGGGCGGAATATCGTGCCATCTACACCGGAAGCCTCTATGTCGATTGCCTTCTATTCCCACTCCTCCACACCAAGCCTAATGGCCAGAACATGCGCAGTCCGGTTATTTAATTGTCATACCTCGGATACCGCATTTTTTTACACGATTTTTTGCAAGGTTTTTTAAGGAACGTATTAACTGTGTAAAAAATAGTTGGGTGTATATATATATATACTATAACAAAAAGAAAACAACGCACCAAGAAGGAATTGCCCGATTGCAATGAAATTTCGTATGCAAAGACATTTGATCAAACATGCAAATGATTAAAATTTGGTGTCCAATGAATGAATAGTGGGAGCTACAGCGCATCGGAACTGCGCACTCAGCAGGTGTATATAAGAAGTGATTCTCAATCAAATTTTCTTTTCATTGCGATTTAGGATACCTTTCAACGACTGAAAAAATGCCTCGCCGCAGGATTCGAGCTCATTACGAGCAACTGTCAGAGTTGAAAGAGGTCGTATCATTGCATTGAAAGAGGCAGGTTGGGCAAATCGGAGAATCGCTCGTCATATGGGTCGAAGCAATACAGCGATTAGAAGATGCTGTAGAGAATGGGTGGACAATGGAAGATTTCAACGTCATGATGGTAGAGGTCGACCTAGGGCCACAGCAGTTCGGGAGGACAGAGTGATTGTCAGATCAGCTATCACAGCGCCTGATTCATCGTTATCAACCATCAGGCGTGCGACCTGCACACGAGTATCCGCCATGACCCTTCACAGACGGCTAATAAAGCGAAATCTACTCTCGTACCGACCGCTACGTCACCTGCCACTTACACTGCACTCTAGCCAGATTACAGTGGGGCTTGGCTCGATCATGTTGGAATGATGCTGAAAGGGGACATATAGTGTTTAGCGACGAATCTCTCTTCCAACTGTGTCCTGATGATAATCGAAGACGTATCTGGAGACGCACAGGGCAGCGTGCCGACCCTGCTTTCACTACTACATGCCACACAGGCCCTAAACCAGGAGTTATGTTGTCATTTCCCTTGATAGCCAGGTCATCATTAGAGGCACATTTACAGCAAAGCGGTACGTCGACGACATTCTGCAACCTATTTTGTTACCATTTTTTTTTTTTTTTTTGTAGGAACCAACCCCTTTTTTT
>BMAW01040662.1:0-15460 GCA_019974015.1 Nephila pilipes | reverse complement strand
ATATATATATATATATATATATATATATATATATATATATATATATAGTCATTTTATTGCGAAAATCATTTTAATTTTAAAGCGAATTTCTATTTTCGAAAAGATATACAGATTTTTCTTTCGGATATTTATAATATAGATTAATACTAAAGGAATTTAAGAAATGTGATATTGTGAGAAATAGAAGTTTTTAATGGCAATGAGAATGGTTGAATTCGATTTATCGTCTAAACTCTTATATATGTGCATCAGTTCTAAACTTTCTAAGTCTTTTCACGACTCGAATAAAATATACTACAACAAAACGTTTATAAATTATAGGAATTGAGTTTACTTAGGTTTCTCGCTTATATCATTAACAGAACTTTTCAATATCTTATAGAAAATACTTTATTGTAGCAAAAGTTTCTCATGTGGGTGTATAAGTGAAAACATCTCAAAAAGAATGACAATAGAAAGCGCCAATTTATTTACAAATATTCAGGAAAAGATGAAATTGGGAAGCAAAGTTGTACAGACTAACGGTACAGACAGGAGCAAATACATTACTTGCGCCGAACAGCGACACAAACAGTTAGAAAACAGAACTTACAATAACTTTCAGTTCAACGACTAACTAATTAGCATTACTGACAAATCTTCAAAGAAATACTTTGCTCTTCATACGATAGATTACAAAAGTTGAAAAATACATAACCTATCTTCCAATCGAGAATTTTGAAATGATACAGCACTATCGAGAGGTTTTGTCGCCAAGGTTTGGGATCATTGCTTAAGGTTTCCTGGTATTCAACGAAATCTCTATGAATTTCTCTTTTCCGTCAAAAGATAGACTTTATAGTGAAGCATAATTGCTAGTTTGTAACATTAAGTTCTTTCAAACTTTGGTCGTCAGGTAAGTTGCTAAGGAGGGTTGTTTGTATCCAACAAAAATATATTAATCAAAGAATCTTTCCTCGAAGTCAGAAATTACATTAAAAATAATTTTTAATATCAATTTCCTCCTGTACAGTTTGTCTGATTAATTTTTTTTTTAATTTCTTACATTTACTTAGTTTTATGATTTCATTAAATAATACAAAGTACACTTATTTATCTATAATTATTACAAAGAGGGGCTATTATCCCATTTGGGATGGCATGCCTTGGCATATGACGTTCCGTGAGGACGGAGGAGAATAGAAAGAAACCGTCACACGGGCCAGGGGTTTTACGTCGCTAAGCGCAACTAAAGAAAAAATATCACACAAATAACAGTTTTCGTCTCAATATTATAATTTTTGGTAAAATTTTAGATTACTAAGTAAGCTGTTAAAACAACATTAATTAACATTAACATTTTGAAAAAATTAACATTTTGAATAATTTTTTCCTTTAATTTACAGAAAAATTATATAAAGAAGTACTTACTTTGAGAAATAATTTTAAAAAGAAATTATTGCGAAGTTTTATTGACAAAAGTATCAATAAACTTAAAAATGAATTTAAAAAATATACAATAAAAATTATTTGCAAGAAGTTACAAAACTTAATATGAAGACCGAGTGTGGTAGTTTTCGAAGTGTGGAGAAACGCAAAGTCCTGTTTTGTCCGTCTCTGACAAAATGTCCGCATCAGAATCTCTAGAAATATTCCTTTCATACCCTTTAGAAAATTAATCACACTCTCACCATTAATTGGATCGTTCACCGTGTGAGTATATTTTTCTGATAAACAACGCTTTCTCTCATTAATAAACAGGAGCCCAAACCTTGTCAAATAAAAAGAGAAGTAAACGAAATATATCCAAAAGGAAAGCAAAGTCAAACATAACTGTCAGAACAGCGATAAAAGGAAAGAAATAAAATATACATAAAAAAACATTCGCTGAAGAATCAAAAACTCAAATGTACATCTCATGACAGTTTAAAAACCTACGTTCAGTTCTTTTACACATAACGCTTTTCTTCCTCCACCACAACAGCTGGTGAGCAGACTGTGATCAAACTGAAGGTCAAGATCTTAAAACTACTATTCAGTTCAAAAGTAATGGTCACAGGACGCCATCTAATAAAGGTATTTAGAAAATACATCTAGAATACGAATAGTTCCACCTTAGAATACGAATACGCATCGTTCGGCCCTTGAGCTCAATTTCCAGTGATGAGATTGACGCTTTAAAATATTATATTTTGCTTTCATAAATATTCACTAATTCAAACTTTGAAAATACATCCATCTTATGCCCGAAAACTCTCCATTCGAATCGTCCATAGTTCAAAAATAACTGGGAGTCTTCTGTCAGCTTCATCAGGAAGCGTGCCGCTTTCTCTTTCACAGCTGCAACGAAATCAAATCTTGTTTCTTTCAATTCAGATTCCCCCCCTTAGGAAACAGACATAATGGTTCAAGTTCCGACGAATAAAGCGGATTATTTAACACTGGTTAGAAACAACTTGACTGATAATGTGGAATGTTCCAACGCATTGTCTTGGTAAAAAAATTTGCCTTACGAATTAAATATCGATTTCTGCAGTCTCTGAAATCTCATGAATACTCTTCACTGACAGTCAGATAGAACCAGAGTACCAATATTTTCGATATTGACATCCAATTTTGACTTGAGAGGGCAACTTGGGCGTGAATTATCTCGAACATCTTTTCGACCATCTAGAAAAATCTTAAACCACTCAAAAACACATGCACGCGATGAAGATTAATTGCATACACTTCTTTTAATGAATTATAAATTTCAGTAATGGTTTTCTTAGTTTCATTTGAAATTTCATAACAATTTGTTGTTCTGTTTTCTTTTTTTCCGGCGAAACAAAAAGTAACCTTAATGCTGCACTGTATTGAAGACTATTAATAAAAATGACTTGTTTTCAGGACATCACATTTATTTGCGCACATCTTTTCAAACATAAATTCAAGACACAATTTTACACAAGCACCACTTTTTCAACGTTCGTCTTTACCTCTTGGAACCAAACTCTATACTAAATTTCATATCCGTTCCCAGTAAATTATCTAAAATCAAAACTATGATCTGGTATTGCCAAAAAAAATCTTAATAGAGAATATTGAAAAAGGTATTACTTTAAGTTTAAATCGTCTGCTTTTAAAAGTAGAATAGGTAATGTCTTAAATAAAGTATCACATTAGATTAAATCGTCTGCCTTTAAAAGTTGGACAGATAATATCTTAAGAAAGTATCACATTAAGATCAAATCGTTTGTTCTTAAAAATTGAAAATGTCACAATGCGTACGAAGGCTACTGTTATACGGAATTGTTTACAGAAGCGAGATGTATTGCATTCGAAAAAAATGCTCACGTTCAACATCTGTCTGTCAATGGCGTTTGGAGCATACGTAATGAATCTGTACCAGCGTTAGTCCTGTTATTTAATAGCCACACCTTATATTATTACAAGTATAATATATGAAGTAATCAACCATAACACATCCATTGGAAAAATAAAGCAATTGAAACTTTCTGTTAGAATAGCTGTTTATTTTTTTATGTGCTCAAAATCTTTTTAAATCGAGTGACTGATTGAATGGTTTCATTGATGTCGCACTGGAAACACTACCAGGGATATTGGCGACCAACCTCACAAATTGGAACTTCGATCAAGTGACGAAGACGACACCTGAGCTTGCATCCCCATCTCCTAATTTTGACGTCACGCAAACAGGTGGACTTTGGACCTCGATAGATTTAACGTGAAACAGCCCCGGCTACAAGACGGGTCTTTAAAGGCATCAAGACTCGAACCTTCGACTCGACGAAAACCGCAACCGCGAGTTCACGACAATAATCATTAACTTACCGCGACCACATTTCAAATCGAAATGAGCCGTTATTTTTTTTATATAGAATCAAGTTAGGGAAAAGCTAATATATAACTATGTATATATAAATATATCAAAAATGAAATTATAATATGATATTAAAAATGGCATTTGTGATTCTTAGAAAATATTGATTTTATAACTGTATTACCCAAAAATAGCAAAAGCTTGTAAAAAATTTTTTACAAATTTTTTAATTGAAATGTTTTGTAATAAAACTAAACTTGAGAACAGTACTTATATTTGAAATATTCCTTTATGGAAAAGCATCGTATATCAGTCGAAGCCCTTGGAAAAATATATCCTAAATTTTAAACGGAGCAAATGATCTAAAATAACAATATGTTTTTGATATGCTTTATACTTCTGTGAAAATATATAGTATACTTCAAAATAGAATCAATAAAGATAAATATCTCCAAATATTGCCCTGAAAAGTGTAGCTATAATTGTATACAAAGAAAACATTTGGTCTCGGAAAACAGCATGGTCTACAGAAATAAATATTGGAAATGGTAGGTTTATAGTGTTTATAAACATGAATGCACTTAATTCAGTTTTTAAAAATAAATGATGGTACTTAAAACAGTTTTTGTCATACATTTATGAATTAAGATTAAGAATTTTGCTCTTGTGAACATTTTTCTTTCAAAATTTAATTTTCAATAATATCAAAAGAAACAATCGATTGTAAACAAAGTAATGTGATAACATAGTTATAGAATAATACATTACTAGAACTCGAAACAATAATAATTTTCTCAAATTTATGTCATTTCCTACATTTTAATAATATTTTGCTGACTTCGCGTTGAATTCAAAATCACTGTTAGACACCTGAATCGAAATCTATTTACTTCTTTGATTGTTAACCAATCACATAAATCCGATATTACTGTGAGTTTGCATTTAATACTTTTAATGATTTCATTTATACATAATTTTTAATGTTTTAATTTTGCTTTAATTCAAACCAAATACAAGTAAAAGTATTATATCTTTTTATATAAGCTTTGATATAAATATTGCTTCTAATACAGATTTTTTTCATAAAATGATATAAATTTTTCTTTTCCTAAGCGGTGTATACCGCTATGCTGTATGGATCACAGCTTAAAGATATATTTTATATTTTACAATATTTTGCTTAAATTTAATTTTGAGGTTTTATCGCAATAAATGAATCATCTGTAAAAGAAATTTCAAGATAAGTTATGCAACATCATGTGTACTTCTTAGTTGAGAATATATATTCTTCACACATTATCCATTAACCATTAAACGAACCGAAAAAATTAAGAATAATGATCCAAAGTACGATGTTAAATGGACAAAGTTAAATGGTGAAAAAGTTTGTACATTCTTCTTTTTCTATTTCGCCACGTGTAGTTAGGCTTTTTATTTCTTTTCTTCTTTCGGAATGTTGTTTCTTGGATTCCCCTTCTCTACTTTCGATGTCGATTCCTCGCTGAATAATAGATGATAAGTGAGAACAGAGAAAGTTCTAAGTTCTGTTTCATGCCTTTAGAATCGTTATCGATCTGCTGAATTAAGCTCCGATTACTCCTTATGGCACGAGACCACGTTTACATTCGAGTTCCTTCAAAAGGACTTTTGAAGTAGATAGTCGGACTAATAGTTACGATTCTTCATCCAGCGGAGAACAAACACTTCAATTGTGTTTAAGAAGATTGCAGTAAAAATTTTAAATGTTGTAGTTATTTTTGAGCATTGAGGCATTACAAATGTCTTTTTCCAGATATTTAATGTAATGCCTAATGAAGTAATGAAATCTTTTGTGAACATCTTTCCTCCCTCCCCCCCCTTTATTTTTTTGTGTCGTAGAGTTACACAGATCGCTTTGAGTATATTGATGGAATATCATTTACTATTGACTAATTCAGGGTAGAGTTAGAAGGAAACGATGAATAATTTGTAGAGTTACTAAACAATATGTAATATTCAATACTTTTATCAATCAATCAACTCACTGAGATGAGATTGTTCAGAACTTATATTCATGCCCCATGATCTGCGAAACGCTGCGTTTATGTGACTAAGCTTTAACTTAGTTTTTGATCGTCATTGAGGTGCTACGTCATTATGTCGTCATAGCAGGTTATCCCCAAAGTATTTTATGTAAATATACTATGAGTTGTAGAAGTCGAGATTATTTTCAATCGCTTAATACTACATGTATTATTCTAACGCGAGAACAACAATAACTTTACCAAATTACAATTAATTTGTTTGAAGTAGTGAAACAAATAAGATATATATATATTATATCACAACTGCATTTTGAAACTAATTAAATCAAGAAAGATTCCTGAGTTATAAAACAGCGTTACATGGGCTATACATGAAACCATATAAATTGACATCAAGGGTTTATTTTTTATTTTAAATTTAAATTTTCAACTTCTTTCTGATCAAGTAAAGCAGGTTTATGCAAATCAAATTTTAGAAGTGGAATGAATTGTTATTATTGAGACATATAAAAGCGAGAGAGAAATGAATTGAAACATTTTTAAGTTTTCGGAAGAGTGCTAGCGCGTTAGCTTTCTTTTACATCTACATGGTTTGTCAAGACTAGGACTCAACGTTCTCTCGGTGATTCATCATTTGGAAGATTTGCTCGTATCATATTCCGGTAAGCGATTTCTTTGATTTTTGATAAAAGTTGTTAATACTCGCAGCAGGTGAATGTCTGTCATTTTATCGGTGTTTGAATCGAAGTTGAAGTTTGGATTTGTTATTTGAGCAACTTTTAAGGTGATAGACGAGATGGATAATAACGTCACTACTGTAATTAGGAGTTGTTGGCGAAAAGGAATCAGTAGTTAAGGGGTTGAGAAAATGAATATACTATGAAGTATGGTTCAATTACTAAAATTTGTATTTACGCGTTCTTAATGATAACGAATCAGTATACATTATTTTGAATGTTGTTACAGGGACAACTGTTTCTAACTGCACTAGAATAAGAAGTTTCTGAACAAAAAAAAATAATAAAAGTGTTTTTGTTCATGGGTAACAGTTCGCAAAAAGTCTTGTTGAAATTTGTTTTTGAATAAATTATACATCGAAGGAAAATATAACATTCTCATTCACTCCTTTTTTGACTTTTATCCATTTTTATACATATTTCTTAATTTATATTTAATCTCCGATAAAATATCATTTGCGATATGCAAAATAAAAAGAATTTAATAGCAGGACAGATAAAATATTTAGCATAATTCAAACATTAAGAGTCTGTCAGAGGTAACTTTTTCATTCAGAAATGATATTTAAATAACTAGTTATTTGTAAAGTTTTCCAAAGAACACATTTAACCACCCAAGGTGTGCTTCAATTTTTATAATTATTATTACATTACTGAATTAAATATAAGAATCGAAGTACACGATAAAATATCGAGAAATAACAAAGTTGACTTTTCTGATATTAAAATTGAAGGAAATCATAAATTATTAATTTTAATATACTTAAGCTAAATGTAATTAAAATTAAAGCCAACGATAAATTTTTTTAAATAATCTGATACGCCAAAAGTAACCCACGTAAAACAATAACCTCTTGAATGGCTAATAAAAGAAAATTAATATTAAAATCATTTGACCCTAAAATTTAACCAAGGACATAGCCAAACCAAAAAGACATAGTTTGAAATCCTTGACACACAAAAAAAAATTATAAATAAATAAAAATAAATAAAAAGCTGCCTCTCAGCTTAAAATTCTGAATAATGTTATTTAATTTCAGTTGTATTTTGATTACAATTTACATATGATTTAAGGTAATCATGTAATTGGATAAGTAAATGAAATACTTAATTTATACGTAAGTTTCACTTCAATCAAAAAGAAAGAAATTACAGGAAATTTATTACGATATATTTTTGAAAATTGAGTACAGTAGTGGTGATAGTAGGTATCAGGTATTTATTGCATATATTTTATTTCCATCTTGAAAAAAATTCTTCAGAAATTTATAATGACGTATTTTGAAAATTATTTTTGTTGCTGGTGAAAGCAGACATAAAAAAATATACGGGAAAACAAAATAAATTTTTGGTAAGTGGTCAGGGGCGACATTCATAAGATATAAAAGAGTAGCCCCTTCTGTGGGTAATATAATGCATTATGACTTCTGAGAAAAAATGCTATCACTTTTATGCAATAGATGCATTAAACTGATGTCATGAGGAAATATAACTCTTGACTTTGAAAAAACAAAGGAATTCGATTGCATAGTTAAATTAAAGAAATACTTATGAAGCAAACAATGTAAATAATACTGCGAAGTCCCTTGCGGATGTAACAATCTCAAACAAATTCTGCACATATTTATATTCAGAATATGAATATTTGAGAGTTTTTTTAACTACATTTGAGTAACATTACTAAAAAATACACAATATATATTTTTATATGATTATTTATTCAGTTTGTTATCTACTCTATTACTTTTTTGGAATAATGTATATCACATATCTCCAACAAGAAAGTTTCTTAGCTGTTTTTTAGAGAATAGAATAAAAAATAAGTTTTCATAAAAAATAGATTTGTTTTTTACATCTTTTTGGGATTCGACATTTCCTTTCATTAAATCTATTGAAAATTAACTTTTAAAGATACGTTTTTCTTCGTAAAACAAACTTGATAGTTAGAGAACCTTAAATGTCTACTCCTCGGTAAAATATTGATCAATATTCTGAATTTTTATAAAGAAATAAAATTAAGGAAACATAATGTTTTTACGGCCAGCTTCTTCAAAAGGCTAATTATAAAATGTTGCCTTTTCAATCAAAACATTTTTTACTGTAGAAAGAATCTTTTTGGAACCTTCTTCCATCGGGAATATGTCATATATTGACATTTATTTTGCGGTGAGGGTAGAAAATTAGAAATTATCGAAAATCATGACATCAATAAAAAAAAAAGTCATAAAATCCTGATCACTCTACCGAAATGAATGTCGGGAATAAAAAAAAAATAAATTTATATCAAGATTGTTTTCATACATTGTTCAATTAAAACTAATTTGCAACATGTTTTGTGTAAAGTCCTATTTTATCTTTCTGCTTGGAGATATTTTAAAAATCGTGCCAAAATGGCGCCAAACGAGCTATTTTCATTTGAAGATGTTACAATAGATTACAATATATGTCGTAAAGAGTTTCGCTTTATAGAAAATATGTAAAAATATTAGGAAAGGAATAAAATACTCGATTTTGAAACTCGAAATCATTTCTAAAGGAAGCAGAATGATAACAATTTCCTTACCATTGTAAAGGTACAAAATACGTTTAAAGATAAAGTGAATTAAAAACATTGAACACCATTAAAGAATAATAGAAAAAAAAATCACTAACATTTTATGGAGACAATAGCGAGGCTCTTTCGTCTATGTAACGAACGATAAAACTGATTTTCGTCTGTGCAGCCTGATTTTGCTATGAATGCCTGTAGCCTACAACGTTTACCGTAAAAATTCAGGATACTCATTGTTTTCAAACCAGGCATAATTTCTCTAATATTCTTCTCGTGGTGATTTTTCTTCCTTTCGGGAACACCATTCGAAACATCCCTGTGTATGTGTACGAAGGAACCGATATTCTGCCGAGGTAGAGTGATTTTGTAATAATTGCTTGAATACCAGAAATTGAGGCAAATGAGTATTTCTATTCGACTCTTGTGCCATAACTCAATCAAATATAACTAACACTAAAAATTCAATAATCTGCAAGGATAGACACAAGACAAATATCACACAATTATTTATTCAACAGACTTGCACTATAATGATTGATGGATTCCTGGTCTCCAAGATAACACCCTAGATAGATTACCCGTTCAACTAATATCGAATTAAGAGTATCTTACCAAAGTCTTCCCCGTTGAGGTTGGCTTGATTTTTTGACTTCACTATTGCCCGTAGTAACTCTTGATCCCTTCTATCACCCGTAAGGCATATAATAAACGCTAGTGACACTCGACCTTAATAGTGTGAATTTCGCTTTGTTTATATACTTTCTTATCTAATCAATTTCACTTTATTTCTACCTGCCTTTAATTTGCCTAATCACGTTTCATTTTGGTTGAAAAGAAATTGTTATTTATAGAAATCAATCTCAGTTAAAGTCCCCAAAGTTAGTGAAGAGAAAATTGCTAATAGCCCAACGTCACACCATCTTTATCAAAAAAAAACCCAGAAAGAAGAAATGACGGCTAAGTGTTCAGTTAAACGTCCTATGAAGAGTTCGTCCCGCATAAATAGGCCAAGACTAAAAACTGGGTGAATTTTATATAAGAGTTATGAGAATAAAAAATTAATTTTTGAGAATTTTTTGGATTTCATGGTATTGTTACTAAGTTAGCGATGGTTGAGCAACATTTTTTTTGTTGCCAATCAGTACTTGGAATTTGGATCCAATCGAGTTTTTTTTTTTTTTTTAAATGTTTTTAAGAAAAATCTCTGTCATCTACGTAATGAGATCATGATTAAATGAACTGATTATATTCACATAAACAAAGGTTGTCTTTCTTTTTTTCTTGTCCAGTGTTCGAAACACCGCTGACTCTTCATGACCAAACAACTCTCTTCCTTTCCAGAAAGAGCTACGCACTATGAATATATTTCTCTTCTATTTCAAACATTTCTTTATTTTGTTCTGTTTTTCGACTATTCTTTCTAATTGTTTTTTTTTTTTATTATTTATGTTAAACTTACCTCATAGTTTTTACTAACACTTTTTAATTATTTAAATTTATTACATTTTACCCATTTTACATAATGCAGCATTATATTTTTCAGTACAAATCGGGAATAGGGAGTCCCTAGGAATTTGGCGACAGTTTGGCGAGTTCTTGGATAGGTCGCCAAACGTGACTTAAGCATTGAGTATGCGTAGGGTTACCATGACCTAAATCACCAATTATCGCTCCTAAGAGTCGCCAACGCTACCAAAAGTTGCCAAATTCCTAGTGGACACCTTATTCCCGATTTGCACCTATTTTTCTTATTTTACATTGTGTATTATATTTTACTTATTTCATATATCACATATTTTTTTTTTTATTTTACCCCTTCATGTTTATGGATAAATAAAAATTATTAACAGATGAATTAAAGGCCGATGAAAGAGGCAGTTTTCTTACTAGGTGAGTCTGAACGACGAGGTTCTTGAAATTGAATCCTATCGTACATTAATGTGATATGCTAGAAAGACATCTTGCAGTACTTCCACACACTCCAAGCTCCTTTCAAGAACGGAAAAGTGTTCATCGTGACGTTTGAAACTCTTAGAAATCTCAAATAATCCACAATGTCATAGGAAATATAGGAGATAGTTGAGCAGCGTTCTTGACTATCTGAAGTGACCGCACACCTCACTAAAATGCAGTGTATCACTTTTTTTATTTATTTTTTCCCCTCTGAGGTGTGAAATCCTTTTAATGCCCAGTTTTCTGTAAAACCGTTTCTTTAGATATTAAACGTAATTTTTATCATTTAATTGCTCGATTTTCTTATTTTATAACGATTTTATAGTCTCCAAGATCCAATCTTCCCATTCCCCGAAAAAAGAGATTTCCTTCTTTGTTCATACAACTACCAAAACTAAACTTTTCGACACTAGAATACATGATCAAGTTTTCATGAATGATGTCATCAATATTTGTTATTTCTTATTTTGAGCTGATCTTCGTAATTCTTAAAGGATTTTTGTGGATCTTGCAAAATGATATTTTTTAGCATGTTGAAAACGCCGAACTCGAGAGCGCGTGTCTAATGCGTCATAGATCATTTGCAAAAGAGAACCAATAGAAAGAGTTAAGAGCTTTAATGCTTCACAAAAAAAAGAGAATTTTCATAATTATTGCTGATTCAGCAGTTTAATTAGTTCTCGGGAAGCCAACAGTTAAAGAAAATAAAAGTGACTATTAAGGCAGAAATGTCATTAGTTTAAATTGGGAAACAAAATATTTTTCATTTACAAAAATGTCCTTAAGAACTTAATTTACATATATATATTACCCCCTCTCTCTCAGTATATATATATATATATATATATATATATATACACAATATAGTATACGTATGAAACATCACTTAAGTAATATTTTTTGGAAATTAATATAATTTCTTAATTGAATTCATTTTTGTGCACACAAAAAAAGAAGACTCGGTCTTCATTCTCGTATACTTATGTTAATAGCACAGTGACTAATATTTCATAATAGTTCGTCCTCATATTTTTTGAATAATGAAATAAACGTACTTTTGAAATTGGAAATTCAAAAATAATCAGTAAAATACTTTATGAACAATTTATAATTTTAAACGTACAGTACAATTTTGAATGATTTGAATAATATTTTCATTCTCGAAAACAAATCGAAATATATAAATATTTTATATTTACTTTTAGTTTTTATGTAAGCATTGATTTTCTTTCTCTTAATCATAAAAGGATTGTTGTTTAAAAGTAGTATTCAACTAGGGATGTTTAAAAGAAAGTCAATCTTAACACCGATGCAGAATTAAAAAGTATATTTTTCTGCAAGAATTTTGAAGGAACAAACTTAAATTTACCGATTACTGAAAATTTTAGAACCTGAAATTAAAAATGTTTAAAATAAAGGTATGTCACCTGATGTGAGTGTTTTATCCTGCAAAATTAATTAATATGCCTTAAGCAAACAAGAAGCTCCTCACTTGACACATAAAAAAGGATCTGACATTATAAATGAAAAAAAAAAAACCTTTTTAAAAATAATTAATTAAAATGATAGTAAATCACAAATGAATAAATTAATACATGTCCATGTGTTCTTTTTTCAAAATTTAATTCTTTGACTTTTAAAAAAAACAAGTGAATGTCACACAATTATAGCTTTGTTTGATTATTTGATACGACTAAAATGTATTGTATAATATTTAGCCTTACCAGTTAAGTCACAAAATGTCAGAATTACAGAAAGCGTGTTTTGAGAAAAGAATTTTTTGTTTTGTTTTTTTAATTCAACGTTGTCAAAGTACTTCAAAGATTACGTTTAAATAAGATAATAAAATGAGAATTTATTTACTTATGTCTAGATCAAATATTTCTTTTTCGAAACGCGTATTAAAATGAAAAATTTGAAATGCAATTTCGTTTTTGCATTTCGAACGTTTGAATCCTTTTTTCAATGTATTCTCTTTATGTGTAGAAAAATTAATATTTTTATTATTGATTGTTGCTCAAACAACATAAACAACTACTGGAAAAGTGAAAATAATTAATTATATCTTTCTTATGTGCATATCTCTGAAAAAATGAGATCAAAGATAAGAGATGAGGTCATTTAGCCAATAAATGAAGAAATATTTTAAGAAATAACCTTACTGTTGTACAGTAAACTTTCAGTTGAGAATTAATGTCATTTTTCTCTTTTTTGGTCTGTTACTTTGAATAGACGCTGGTCTTAGTTTCTTGCCAGTGCCGTCGTAAATATAGCAAAAACAGTTGAGAATGGGCATCACGTTTTTTACCCTGTTCGTTTTATTATCGTAAACATACTTCTAATGAAAAATAATTTTTTAGTTCCACGATTATCGTGGTTTTTCTTAAAAAATTGAATAATTTAAATTATTTGTTTAAAATCTGTGTAAAATTTTATAAATATTGTTAACATGTAATTAAAAATATTCGATTTCTTACACCTTTATATAATGGAACTAAGCAATTCATTGGAACGTTTCAAATTAAATAAATTTGTATAGGTATAAGTATTATAATAATATTTTATAACGATATTTTATGAAAAATTTATATGAATTCATTTTAAAAAAAAATTATCATTTTGAAAAAAATAAGAAATCTGTCATTCATGGATATTTAAAATAGACTTTAGATTTAACGTAAAGCACGTCCAAACGTAATGGAATTCTATGAAAAACAAATATGAAATAAATATTCATGTTGATAGTTATTTCTATAAAGTTAATAGATCTAATATATAAAAAAAAAAGATTGCATTCTATATATGTATTTCAAAGTTACTTTTAGTTACATTTTCCTACAAATTTGATTGAAATGTAACATTTTGTGAATAGTTATGCAACTGTATTTCATTAAGAGATTATATTGTGTTGTTAATTAAAATAAACGGGAAATTTTTAATTAATCTTACAAAAACATAATTGGGTTGAAACTTTTGTTAAGAAGTTAAGAAGAAATTTATAGCTCAAATTTTAACACAAAAAGAAATAAATATTAGTTATTCGAAATATATATACAAGCATGAAAGTTAGCAATATTTTCATGAATATTTGGCTGCAATGCAACATTTTATTGAAAACTAGTATAAAACCATGTAGAATTTTAATGTTATATCTAACACGTGTTTGAATTCAAAGTAAACATTTAAACTAATCTTAAAGTAACTTATTAATGTCAAAAACATTAAGAAGCAAACTAAATTTTGAGACTATGGAAAAATAACTATGTTTTGACGGATGTACATAAATGTTGCAATTAGTTTACTCACTCTTAAAAATCAAATGTGCATTCATAATAAACTTCGCATGTTGAAAACATTTTGAGGCAGATTTGTTTTATAAAATGATGCATGAACTTTCCTAGATTTCCGAATTTCTAAATATTAGAAGTTTATAATGATACGGAACAGAATTATTCATAAATGGCACCATTCTTGTCTTCATGAAATGTCTCGAAGCCAACCATTGCCAATTTGGCTAGGCTTCTTTCCGTTAAAACAACACATTATTTTCTCTCAATGGTTACCAGAATTTGAGATTTCCCATGATGACTTGAAGTCGAAATTGTTACTAAGTAACATTTGTACTCGACGGAAAGGGAACGGCTTTCATACACAAACATGGTTTGCTGGATTACGACATTCTTTCGTTCTAGCTGTTTACTCATTCACTAATTGTGTGAGGAATTTATAACAATTGAATTTTTCAAACGGCTAATGAGCGATAAGAACATTCTACAATATTTCATTCTTACCATTTTGTTGCTCGAAACATATAATATGAGCAACCTGTAGAAGGCTTGTGAGGTAGAGTGAAATTAAGAGAGGGAATTAAATAACAGACGCTACCTATTTGGACTCTTATTCAATATAATTCATGTGTCGTTGCATGAATTCTAAAGGAAGAATGTTCTCTAATATATTTTATGTTATTTTAAACTGATGTCCACAAATTGTTATTAATATTATCTGTTATAAGCTGTCCAATAGTTTGCTTATTTACTATTTCAGGTGTTAATTTTTTTTTTTTTTTCATTAAAAAGCCTTTTTTGTTTTTAGTGAAGAAAGAATACCAAGTCATTGAAAGTATTTGCATAAAATTTTAGTATCATTAAAAGAAACTAGCCAAAATACTGTAATTTGGATTTAGAAAATGAAAGGTGTACATTCGGCATCTGTAGATATCGGCTATTGGATTCTCCGTCTTTTTGGGATAGTTTCACAAAATATTATGGCTAATAATATTCCTATTTAAACTTAAATATTCATATTTCATACTTATAACTTAAATATTCATATTTCATACTTATAACTTAAATATTCATATTTCATACTTAAAATTTAAATATTCATATTT
>BMAW01040659.1:112735-191251 GCA_019974015.1 Nephila pilipes | reverse complement strand
ACACCTCTATTCGACAAATCTGTAGTGGAGTCAGGACTCGAACACGCTTGATATATTTTGAATTTTAACATTTAAAACATGTAAAGTGACGTAGAACAGAAGTTTCGATAACAGATCTGTCATAGAGGACATGTGTTCCCCAAGATTTTCCTGATCTTTAACGGTATCTCTAAAAATATTACGTTCTGTTGTGTTAGTTTTATAAAGGTTACTATAACCACTGTTTTCCAATTTCCATCTTAACCAATAACACGAAACTTGCATTTGGGTATCTTATCTCAGAAACTCTTCCATAATTTTCCTAATCTTTACCCATACATCTGAAATTATCATATTGTATTGCATTAGTTTTATAAGGGATACTAATCGCTGTTTTGCAGTTTCCATCTTATGGGGACTTAGTACCTTTCGAAATCAAAAGTACAACATTTTGACAAACTTTTTTCGATTCTTCATAAATCAACAATTTTTGCTCATTTCAATATGAAACTTTGCCAGTTTGTGTAATAAAGTGTATAGTTTAAAATATTGGGTCAAGTTTTGTTATTAAATTAATATATTTTCTTATACAACATGAAATATGCGTACAAAAATTTAAAAAATAAATTAGCTTACCTTACGTTACCCACAAGATAACATTTGAAAGATGTACAGTAGAACCATAATTTTTATTATACCAAATTAAAGCTAAATAGTGGCCTTATTTTGTGAACCTCAAATTTTAAATTTATCTTACATTAAAAAAAATTGAAAAATTAAAAAAGTTATCAAGTTTGTATTGAGTAACTTTTTTTTCCTGAATCATGTTATAAAATAAAATCTAATCATCCTATTAACAAAATTGAGGTTCACAGAATAAAGATCTACAAGTACAACACTCATGTAAAATTTTAAAGCTCTGCATGCAAAACATTTTTTTTTAATCCTGTGGGAAATTGTGAAAATAACAAACTGAGAAAAAGAGGTTTGTTTACATTGCATTACATAGAACAAGCCACTTTAGACATTTACATTTTTTGTTGCATAGAGCGTAATAATTGTCGGATTTTGACGCGGTTTGCTTTAAAATGCTCTTAACATTCCACACTATTTTTTGAAAACAAATTTGAAAAATCGAATTTTTGAAGGTGCAAAGGTACTAAGTCCCCTTAAGTAACACGAGACCCAAATACGAGTCGAATTATATTTTCAAAATTTTATGATAACTGTAACTTTTGTAGCCGATTAACAGTTTATCATTACTAATGTATCATTTGGAAGTAAAAAGTTTCTTTTAAAAAGATAAATTTAAAGCATCTGCTTTGTTTTATGTATCTAATATCTTATACAAGTGCAATTTTAATTTAGTGGATGAATCTTTTTGACATCTTCTTACTTTGGATTACTTTTTTCTCCTTTGCATAGATTCTTCTTATCTGTAACCCATATAATCATTTCACGTTCTTTAACACGTGATTCTATTTAAGTCTCAAGCAAGAAACATGAGAATTCCATGGTCTTCATGTGATATTTTGGGAAAGAAGGAAATCCTGCAAATATACATCCAAAAAATAACCCTAAAAATTACTGTAATCTTGGTCATATAACGAGAAAAAAATTGCTTCGATAATTTCCCCGACATGTTTACGAATTGTTATCATTGCAGGTTGAAAAGATGTACCCGATCATTTAGGATTTATTTTTAAATTTTTAATGACAAAAGTTTATTGATTAAGAACTTTGATTTATTGAAGAATGAAAATACAGGAAAATATTTTGGAATTATAGAACAGGAGTGAGTTATTTTCGTTGTCGTCAGTTATATTTTTTTATAAAAAGAATCCACACGCACGCTTCATACGCCGTGAATGCAACCGTTGCCGGTAACAAAGAAATTATTTCTCAATCAGCAGATTAATCGAAAATTAGAACGTCATGACTCGAAGATTCTTTTTGCATTAGAGTAAAACGTTTTATTAAAACAGTCTTTTCATTTATATTTGTGAATCATAATTTAGTACTACACCTAACACATCGATCAATAACTCCCGAGTCTAAAATTGAAAACAACATTTTTTTTGCAAATTTTTTTTTTTATTCATCAACATAACACCTTTTGTTAATCACCTTTTAGGGTGATACAATCGTTCCAACGCTTTTCCAAATCTTTCCCCCCCAACCCCCCCTTTTTTTTCCCGCAAGAAATCTTTTTTGTTGCGAGTAAATAGCGATAAACAGCTTTCTGAATCATCGACTCGTTGCTGTTTTTGTTCCATCGAAAGCAATCGCGGCACCCACTTGGAAAAAACCTTTTTCCTGGTCCGATCGACTTAAAATTTTGACACGTTTCAAGCAAAGGTTAGTACTCTAGAAAGACCTGGTTACTGGCTTACTACGAGCGCCATCTCTGGGTTAGTCTCGGGAGTTATTGATCGATGTGTTACATTTCATAATATCCAATTGCCGCGATATTATTTGAATTTATCAGTGCCCTCCTTTATATATAAATATTTCAGTTCTGAGATGTATTCAAAGAATATGGCGATAAAATCACAAAAACTGCCCGATGATCGTGAGTTCGAACTCTGATACCACCAAAGATTTAGTTGATCTTCTAAATCCTCTCACAGGACATTGGATTAGTGAGATCTTCATCTCTTTCAAAATCAAGAGACCCGTCTCCAGTTACTCGTTGTCTTTTTCTTCCATTGCTGCTTTAAATACAAAAATTGAAAAAATTGGCTTTGCTCCATTACATGTTAAAATAAATCTGTATTAAATTATTAACTTAAAATTTATAAGAAAATAAACTATTTCCACGAATCTCACTTTATTGTTCATTCCATCGTCATCTTGTCGTAACACCCAAAACATACAAACTTCTGATGTACAAAACAATGTCAACTTGACAACATAAAGAATGAAGGCAAATAATTGTGCGCTAAAAATCAAATTAGTATTTAAGGTCCCGCGCCATTTTGATTTCGTGGACGTAATGTTAATCCTATGGAATTTTGACTTTAATTCTCACATCTTTACTATTTGAACGCAATAAAGTGCATTTGAAACACCAAAAAAAAAAAAAAAAAAACGAACGCTGCTGTGGAATTACTTTTTTCCTAAGATTCTTAAAAATATTTTTATTCTTATTTTAATTATTCGTTTTTGAGTTTTCCGGTCTTAAAAGAATATTTTCAAATATTTTTAAAAATCGAAGAAAAAAAGTAATTCGACAGAAGCATTCATTATTTTTTGCTCTTTCAGATGCACTTTATTGCATTCAAATAGTTCAAATAATAAAGATGTGAGAATTAAAGTCGAAATTCCATAGGATTAACATTACGTCCACGAAATCAAAATGGCGGGTAGACGGGAGCCTTAAGAGTTAAAATTAAAGCAAACGATAAAATATTAAAATAGACAACAATATTCTATTCAAATATTATAATTAAAGCAAACGATAAATTACTAAACGAAATATATCTTAAGAGAAATAGAAATATTGTTGCCAACTAAGGAAAATAAAATAAATTTATGTATATTAATATGTTCTCAACATATCTAAAGCCCTCCCCATATGAATTTTCTATCATTTTGATCTGTTTCTTTTTTGATTATGTCGTTATTGAGTACTCAATTACCATAAGTACTAAAGCCTCCCCATCTACCAGCCATTTTGATTTCGTCTACGTAATATTAATCCTATGGAATTTCGACTTCTGTCCGCAAATCTTTATTATTTTATCAATTTGAATGTAAAAAAGTGCATCCGAAATAGCGAAATTTAATGAAGGTTTCTGCGGAATTCGATTTACGAAAATATATTAGAATATTTTGAAAGATTGGAAAATCCGCAAGCGTTTCGTTAAAATAGACGTAAAAATATTTTTAAAAATCGAAGGGAAAATGTAATTTAGCGGAAACCTTCTTCACTTTTGGCTCTTTCGTATACACTTTTTTACATTCAAATTGGTAAAATAATAAAGATTTGCGGACAGAAGTCGAAATTCCATAGGATTAATATTACGCTCACGAAATCGAAATGGCGGGTAGGGGGAAGCCTTAAGTGCATCTCCAACATCTTGATAAATGTAATTACCTAATCAAATTTGTTTTGACTAGATGATTATTTTATCTTTTAAAACAATTTTACTAGACTTTTTGAATAATTTTATCTTTTATATATGTTTTTTCTTTTTAAACTGGGTACTATAAAGTACAATTTCAGCTCTAAAATACTAAGTGCGGCTATACTATAATAAGTGTTGATAATGAAACTTCAATGATAAATTTAATGACCACTCACATAGTGTATTAAATTAACGAAATATTCTCGCCATAAATTATCAATAATGACATTCATGATTTCTAATGAATTCTATAATATTTTAATGTATCGGGGAAAAGATTGCTTAAAGAGTCATTATAACTTTAGACAATTCGTGTTTTGAATCATTTGGTAAATTTTAGAAATTCCTACAAATTAGGGTGTAATATGTCCTAAATGCTCATAATATGTTTTACTTTATGTAAGCTTCCCCTTGTATATATAAAATATGCACTATGGATTGAATCAAATAATAATCCAAGGTCATACATTTAAGATTTTTGGCGAAATTGGTATAAATTACAATATCATTATTCGCGCAAAAAACACTGTCTAGATGTAACGTCGAATCATTTTCTTTTCTAGAATATTTCTTTCGCTTTTTAACATAAGTTATTTGAATTACCTGCTGCCAAGTTTAGCAGAGAAGGATTGTTATACGAATAAATAATTCAGTGCGTTAAAAAATTGTAAGACCATTAGTGAATTCGTACATTTCTGAAGAAGAAGACATTATATGCAAATTTTAAGTGTGCATTATAAAATATATCAGGAAACACTTTCTGTTCTGATTGCAACTTTAAAAATTAATTTAAATTTTATTGCGATCAACTAATTTTTCTAAAAATCGGATAAGGTGTCTGTTAAGAAATTATAGGACTACCTGGAAATATAAATATATTATACGTCACATCAGAATCGTTATGAAACGCATGCTTCAATATTTCACGACAGCATTATTTGAGGTGTTGTGTTATTCACGATTTACTTGAATATATCGTAAAGAGTTATCAAACGGCAAAAAATGAGAAAATTTTTATTTTATAATTTTTTTTTTAAAAAAAAAACCTCAGTGTTATTTATAAATCTGAAAAAAGTTAATCAAGTGATCTAAAACCGCCATTCACAATGCCATGATTAGAAAAAAATGATTCAAACAAAAAAAAAAAAAAAAAAAGATTTTGATAGCATGGGACAATCAAGAAATCCTTCTACTATGATTTAAAAAAAAAAAGTCTTTCGACTCGTCAAATTTCGTAACGCTTCAGTAAATAAATATATAAATAAAAGAATAAAATAAAACTTCACTTGTCTCAGTTTGGAAAAGTCTTACATCAAATATTGACACAAAATTTATGAACACGAGAAGAAAGCACCGAAGTTATCAAAACATCAACAAGAAGAAAGACATAAATGGGTTGAAAGTGTCATGTCAAGGAACGACGAGTGGAAATAAATTACATTTTCTGATGAAAAGAAATTCAATTTTGACGGTCCCGATGGCTACAAACACTATTGGTATTACTTGATGGAGAAACCGAAAGAAGGTCTCAGTCGATAAATGGGAGGAGGATCAGTGACGGATTGGGAACTCTTTAGTCACGATGGATTGTGCGTTTCACATAGAATTCGGGACGATTGGAATCTATATAACATCAAGCTATGATATATGATCATGTTTGGGCCTTTATTAAGTGATGCTAACTGGATATTTCAACAGGCTTATTCGCATTTTCATAAGATTGTCACCTGGAATTTTTTAATTGATTGATTGTTTATCAACAAAATACTTAGAAGCAACACAAGCTTTATTGGCGACGACCTTTATACATTCAAGCCTCGGTCAAGTGAAGAGGACGTTACCATTATTTTCGTCGAATCGTGAGTTCGAGTTCCAGCCCATGTGTAGCGGGGCTAATCCACGTTAGATTTGCCGTGGTCCCAAGTCCTCCCATGGTGAGGTTTGTGTGATGAGGTAGTTTTGAGAGGGAGTTTCTGCTTGGGTGTCGTCCTCGTTACTTGATCAAAGTTCGAAATTACGAGGTCCGTAGCCAATAGCCTTCGTGTTGCTTCTGAGTGTAATGTTGATCAAAACAACCAATCTATTATTCATACACTAGAACATAAATGTAGGTCCCACATTTCTCAATGAAAACGGAAAACTTTCAGAAGATTACCATTCTGCAAATTTTAAAGCGGAAAATGTTTACCATAACAATTTCTCCAAATTCCTTGAAATTCCTCAAAAGGCTCAAAACTATAGTAAAAGCACTCACTATCGATACGGACTTCAAAGAAACCCATGGATAACAAAACGAGAGTTGTCGACAGATTTCAATGTAATCCAGTAATATTAAGTTACACTTCGACTGTTCATTCTAATCTAAATAATACGTATATTTAGAGTGCACATGGATGATTACTTCCAATTTGTTTTATATTGTTACGAATCCGAGATAACACTTCTCTGCAACGTCGTTACTCATGTAAAGGAGAAAAGACATTTTCAGAGATTTCGTTGGAGCCAAGGAATGTTTAATCAACGACTCTTCAACCTTGGCGATGAAGTTGGTGACCATTTTGGCGATTTTGGCGACATAAAGAAGATTCTAGAAAATGCTGGAATGTGGTCGCAATCTCGACTGGAAGGAAAGTTACGGACTTTTCCTGAATTTTTCCTGTGATGTTATACCTGGCCGGAACAGCTATAAATACGGAGAGATACGAAGGCGGAGGGAATTGATTGGAATTGGTCGGCATTGGCGGAACGAATTGGTTGGGAATTGGCCGAGCTAATCTGCCGAGAAGTGACCTGAATCTGCCGGAAATTGTTGGAGTTTGTCTAGGAAGTGCAGAGTATTACTGCAGAGATTTGTGCGTGGTGCGAACAAGTCAGCTGGTGAGCTGAATGTTATTAAAAGTACTGTGACTCTCATTACAAGTGCAGTTTTGTGCCTGTTGTGTCACTAATCTGAACAAATGCTGTTTCCTGATTATGTTACTAATCTGTCCAAGTTACAAGTACTCTTCGTGTCTTGAATATTTGTGAATAAAGTGTGATTCAATGTTATCTTTCGTGTTGGACTCGTATACACGCTTACGATTGAATTTTCGTAATGTTATAAAATGTCTATTTATATTATTTACATTACAGAAAATCTTAAATTCAATATTAATATAAAAAAAAGCTATATGGCTTGAAACATCATTCCCGTTTAATATCTAACTGACAGATCTTGTTATTTAAGTGGAGGCATTATTATTAATTTATGTTATAATTTCTTCACAGTTAACTAAGAAAAATTAAGATGAATCCAGAAAAAGTCATCCACATTTTTCAGACTGAAGCAGAAGTTCATCCATCTCCCGAGTTTTTTATGCCATTAAAATACACTCAGCGAGGGGGGGGAAACATTTGAAATCATTAAATTTTTTTCGTATGGTTTTATTCAACAGAAAAAGATTTGAAAATTTATACAAAACATGTTCAGTATTACAAGTGTGTTTCTTTGAGCACAAAAGTTTCGAATATAATGTATTTAGCTATGTTTTTTACAAAAAACCCCCTGAAATGTACATTTGTGATTCTCTTATTTTTTTGAAGTCATTTATTGTAAATATTTCCCCATACTTTCAAACAATGGTACGCTGAATTGACATGCAATAAGGGGAACAATATGCCTATGTAAGAAATACTTGAGGGAGTAAATAATTCTACAAACAGAGTGGATTGTTTTTAATGCACATGTGCACAAGATTGTTTTTCTAGATTTTCGAGAAAAATGGGACACATTTTGGTGTACGAAAAAGCACTTCCAACCCGAGTAAATTCGCAGAATAGGGAGTCAGGTGTTTTCTTTTTTCTCCAGTAATTTGGAAGCTTTGATTTTGATGAAAACATCGAATGCCTTGGTTAATCGCATTTGTTTTTGTTGAAATACAGTTGATATAGTGTTCCTTTGAATATAATATAAATAGAAATCGGGCTCCACCAAGGACGCTTAGTGTTGGGAAAAGCTCCGTACGTGAGTGGAAGAAAGACAAAATCACAATAATTAATATGCTGAATGTATTAAATAGGTTGTGCAAGGAGCAAAAATGGTTCTCTCTTATAAAAACAACAAATGACGAACATTCTCACTTCATCATAGTGATTTCCTGCCTAGCGGATGGTATAAAAATAAAACCCATCGTTGTTTTTAAAAGAAAAACGATGCCGAAATGTAATTTACCAAATGACATTTTCATTCATATTGACAAGAAAGGATGGATGGACGAAAGCGATGTAAAATTGTGGATAAGAAATGTGCAAAAGCATCCTGGTGCCTTATAAAATCCAGAAAGTCTTTTAGTGTGCCGATTCCATCTAATGGATAATACGAAGAAATTGATAAAAGAGTGCACCATAGACTAATAGCAGTTATTCCAGGCGGATTAACGCCATTAGTTCAGCCTTTAGATGTGTATCAATAAACCTTTCAAAGGATATTTAAAACAAGAGAGGAGTACGTGGAGGTTAGAAGGTGAAAAAAACATTTACAAAAAGGAGATCTAATGCGTTATACCAGTCTAGACATAGTGTATGAGTGTATTATAAAAACATGGAATGAAGTTAAATCTGATATATAATTCAAAAGTCATTTAAAAATTTAGTTTATCTAATAGTCTAGATGGAACGGAAGATAATTATTTATTTATGGATCAGAGTAACATTGATGATTAGGATGAAACAGAATTCGATGATGTGCTTGAAGATATAACGGAATAGGATTAACTTTTCATGATATCCAATTCTGAAACTTTTTAAGTTCATAAAGTATGTCATTTGTTTTTAACAAACAGCATCTAGGTACAAGTAGAAATCTAATTTTCTTATGTTCATCTTTTCCATATTTTTATATCTACCACTTTTATATCCGGCGAATTACGCCCACCTGTAAATTTCTATCTGATTTTGTTTATATTAGAAGTATGCGCTATACGACGGAATATAAGGTACATACTCCTACGTGATCCAGGTGATAAAATATTCGCAACAGACACATACCGATTTCTACATGCTGTTTTTCAGCTGTCCTCTGAATACGACAATGGGTTTAAATCGGTTGATGGAGGATTGCGAGGAAGGGGGAATCTAACTAGCAATATAGTGTTAAGAAATGTTCGAATTCTTTCATTCGAAAGTTCAACTAATGCATTTTTATGACGGCTGAAAGAAAATTTCTAGTATTTCTCCATTATGTTGTTCTATCTTAAGTATTATACAATCTTCTACAGACAATATCCAGGGATTGTTGAGCGCAGTAAATAAAGATGTCGTCGGTATATATTCAACTCCTGTTTTCAAAGTTTCGAAGATATTGTGCACGTAGATGATAAATAATATGGGAGGAGCCCAATGCCTTTGAGGTACACCTTTTAGAACATCTTTCTTTGATGGGAGACAGCTCCTCCTTCGAATCTGTCTCGTTGGCGTGTTGCGGAAATTTGGAGAGGTGCTTACTCAGATGTCATCCTCGTCACTTGACCGAAATTCCAAATGTGAGGTCTTTCACTAACATCCCTTCGTATTACTTCTGATTGGAATGTTAAAAACAATAAAATGAAAACAGAATCTGGCATCAGTCATGTTTTCATTCATTACTGGTTTTGGAACATCTATATCTTTTATCCGGAACGTGGAGTGTCTCAGCTTGAGTCTCCGTCAAATAAAATGATGGGAAAAATTGGAGAACTTTTTTGCCAAATTCCAACAGATGATGAAATAAAAAAAGCACTGATGCCTCTTTCTTATAGAAGTCAACAAAAGAGAAATAAACAACCAAAAAATGTAAAGTTCAGCAAAATGAAGAAAAGCAGTTTTCACAAACCCGTGTATAATCTCCAACATTAACCCAATCCACTCGAGGCCAGAAGAGAATTATGAAGTATTTGATTTGTTTTGATCAACACGTTAAGTTTCTCTTGACTGATTGATCGATTTTTGAGAATATGGAGCAACAAAAGTTATTTTCCAAAGGTTTTTCTTTCAAGAATATTTACTGCAGGTGTGGGAACATTCATTTCTTTTTTGCTCCAGCCTGGCCGGCTGTAGCACATGTATTGCTTTTATTGCACGGATCTGTGCCTTCCATCAATTCCATAATTTAATTTTCTTTATCGTAGTTTTTCCTGTTTTATATAAAAAAAAAAAATTACAATCCATTCAACTTACCAAGTATTAAAATCAGTATCGAAAAGATTTTGCTAAATATCTAAATAAATAGCTATTCCTAATCAAACCAGGTGTCTCCTTGTCACTTGACCGAGGTTCAAAATTACGAGGTCCGTCGCCAATAGCCCTCGTGTTGCTTCTAGTACGACGTTAATAAAACCAAAACCAAACCTAATCAAAGGAGATATTTTGAACCCCGATATCGACATAATCCAAATTTTTTGTAATTTGTTTTAGTCACGATACACAATTTTTTCCCTAAGTCTCAAAACCTTTAAATTATTTATAATTTACGTGCCGAAATATCAAGCAAACATAGTTTAAAACGTATTAAATTTTTTAATAACATTATCACTATTTGTACAAATTTAAAAAAATTTCAGTTCTAATTAATTTAAAAACAGATGGAGTATCTTTTTTTTTTCTTTTCAAATGACAAAGTTTAAAGCATTCGAAAAATAATGTATAAATATTTTGGAATTGATATGAAATTAACATAGAATTACATACCTACAGCTAATTGAAGTTTTAATTTTTTACTGCAATTAGATTTTATTTTGTCTAAAAATTAAAAAAAATATATATACACAAATATTTCGATGAAAATGTAACAATGTTTAAAAAAAAACTCATTCGAACTAAAAGGAATCCGAGATGGTCCAGGAAGTCGTATTTGTCCTGAAGGCATTTGGTTTTCCTTCTATAGAATTTTACAACCCTTCTGTGTTCTGCCTTCATATTTACATGACATTTCAAACGATGAAGTTTAAACAGTTTCAGCAGGGTTACAAAAGTAATGTTGAATTATTCATAAGTTTATCTAAAAACAATTTTTTTACTCCATCCCATTAATTTTTATTTCATATATCTTATATATATTGAGAGAGAGAGAGAGAGAGAGAGAGAGAGAAGTTATGTAAATGAAATGTTGAAATATTCTGCCCCAAAATCAAAAACTCTTCGATATGATTTCAAGATGAATAGTATTTTGCTATCTGTTAATGTTGAATTGTGTTTAATTTTATTATCTGTCAATTTTGATTAAGACCCATTGTTTTCTTTAGATTTAGCAATAAATTCTTGTTTTATGGATGCTGTCAAGGATCGGGATATAATATTGAGGCGAATGTTGATTCTTCTTGTCAAAAAAGTAAAGTGCAGAATGCGTGACCAAACAAACAATGCATATTATCTTAAGATTTTAAAGGATTTTATGTAATTCCCAACATCATATTTTTCTGATTGTTGTGAATTATACTAGAATTTATGATAAAGGAAAACGTTTCGCATTAGTCATAATATTTCTAAGCAATTGTTATGCAGTTTTTGAATATTGGTTCATTATTGGTTTAACGTGATATGTTTGATAAAACATTTTTCAAATACAGTCATGTAGTTTCAATAATTTAAGAATTTGCAGTAAGAAAATTTTCATGAAATGGATAATTTTTTTTTCAAACACATTTGAAAGTTTTTGATGGGCTTTCATGATAATTTCACGATAAAATTCTGCAGCATCAAAGTCCAAGTTTACGAAAAACAGTTTTAAAATCTTCAGAATTGATGTGGCTTGGATGTGGAGAATGAGATAGTTACTTGCGCAGGTGTCGACCTCTGCATCTGACCGTGGCTCCTAACTACGAGGCGTATTAGATTATGTTTGACGGATTTTGTGTCGAGCAGATATAAACCATTTGAAAAATTATCATTGAACAAAGCTTTATAAATTTTTTTCGCAAAGTTGAATCAAAAGTCATATCCTTTTGTTGATTTAGTGTCGTAGTAGCCAAGTGGTCATGATCGCGGACGGTGTTATTTTTTTCCGTGTCACAGGTTGGATCTTGATGCGTGGCTAGGTATCCTAGTGATCATCGTCGTGCACCCACTGCCGTTGTGGGATCAAGCCCTGATGCTACTAAAGACCCACCATGCAGAGGAACTGATGACGCCAAACGTCAAATATGGTCGCCAATAGCCTTTACATTACTTCCCAGTGCGACGTTATTAAGCAATCATAATGGAATCTTGATTCCATTTAAGACTCGCCGTGTAGAGCGACTGATGCACGTTAAATTTGTCGAGGCTCAAAGTCCTTCTATTGGCGGAGTATGAAAATTTGGAGATGGAGGTTCCAGTTCAGATATCAACCTCGTCACTGCACAGATTTTCAAAATTACTAGGTCCATCGCTGATAAATCTCCTATTGTTTCTAATTGTGACATCAATTAACCAATTAATAAATCAATTTTTTTATTAATTTAAAGTTTTCTTAAAATTTAATTTGTGTTCCAGATTTTTTTTTAATTCAAAGAAATATATCGAGTACATTAAAGTTCAAGATAAAAAAAAAAGCGTAAAAGCTCTCATACATAAAAAGATAAAACAAAATATATTTACCCATTTCTCTAAATTTCTTCATTTATTTCTGTACACCAACAGCTTGTGATACATCATTCGCAAGATAAATTGTTTTCAAAGATTCAAAACTTTTTTTTCTTTTCGACAGTAATTTTCTCCAGATTTTAAAATGGTTTTTTCTATTTCTTTTTCTCTTCCCAGATTGCATGAAGAATAACAACAACCAGAGAGCAGCTCGCTGTGGTAAAACAGGCACTCTCCTCGGGTGCTAAAATTAAGAGGAAAGTTAAACTCAAGCCTGTGGTGTCCAATTATTCCCAGCACGCTGATATATTAGCCGGTCCTAAGCAATGATTAAGAGGGGAAGGCTTTTAATTCATGTACTAGAGGCAAGCTGCGGCCAGTTCAAAGGCACTCTCCACGGATGTTTAAAATATGGGAGCATTCTCTTCAGGCACTTAAAGATACTCTCATCGTGTGCTAATATTAGAAGGAGCGAGTAACATAATATAGTGAAAAAGAGTGAGTGAATGGGCATGCGCAAGATTGAGTGCAATTAGGGACGATTCAGTTTGAGCACCAATGCACTGAGCTAAACGTTCTCAAGGCACCTCTAACATTATGACATAGGTTTTTAGTCCTGTTATAGGACAGTATTCTATCTAAATTTATAGCGCACTATGGGAGGAATGGGGTGGAGGGTAGTCGTCTAACCCTATCCTACGTAAATCCACTTCCCAGGAATACAGATTCTAAAGGATATAAAAACGAAACACGTGGCTTCTGTGTGTGTAACAGAAAAGCACACACACAGAAACCACGTGTGACTCGAAATCATTACTGAGTCACAACTGAAGCAAATTTTTTGAAAAACAAAGATAGAAACAAATTAAATGGAAAATTACAGCTTAATGACAACGATGCTTTGAAAGCTTATCAGACGGTGATAAATTATTGACGGAGGAGGATATTTCTCTATTATATCCGAAACGGACGGTTTTTATTCTTCCTATGTTCTTACCATGCCCTCTCTAATTTTTTAGAATTATTGGGGATATAGGAACAAGATTACATATTTGAAAGATATCATCAACAAATACAATCCTATTGTTTGTTGCTGTCCGAAAGAACATATTTAATAACCAATGATACTACCCGAAACCACCAATACTTTATTTTCAGAAAAGTCAATATTACCCTAATATCGGGTGGAGATGTAGCTTTATTAACATCCTACTCTTTCCTGGTCACTTAACTTCATTTACACACCTCATTTCAAGCCGTCTATGTCAGGATTCACATTCAAATGATAACAGCTATACTTAATTTGTAACCTGCAACCTAACGTCCACATTGACAACAAGTGCCTTAATAACCTCATTAATAAATACCTTCAGCCACTGCTCGGAGATTTCAACGGACGCAACATAGTGTAGGACAGTAAAAACAATAACCTTAGAAAACAAATAGAAAAGATTATTTCAGGTAACCTGTCTTATAAACTTTAAGCACAACCGATATACTTTCATTCACCTACAATATTTCTCTCCATTGTCTTAGCTGTTTGATCTTCTCCCACTTTACCTTTCTGGACATTTAAAGCCGATTCTTATGTATACAATTGCGACTACTTCCTAATTATATAAGTTAGTGCGAACCTAATTCAATGGAACTCCATATTCTAGAATAGATATAACTATGAAATAGCTAACCAGCGACTTTTTCACCCTTAGCAAATATCAATGATGAAATTATAAATTCTCACATTATTGATGAGATTGCAGAAGACATAACACAAATATTCATTAAAAGTGTTTATGCATCCATAAAAAAGCTTTTAACAAACCAATAATAATAATAATAATAAACCAACCAAAACCAAGGAGGAAAGATGATTACAAAAATGCATACAAAAATCAGCGAGGGTCATGCTATACTTTAAAAGTTATCTTTCCCTAATAAATACTTATTACCAAGAATACAATACTATCTTTAAACAAACACAGCGATAAAAAAAAAAAAAAAAAGAATCTTGGACGAGATATGTACAAAATATTAATAATAGAGCATTACGGGAAACTATTGTGAAACAGAGTCAAGCGTGTCTCTGGAGTTTATACTAACACACAAATCGAATTTTGAAATGCACTGACCATATCCTTTTATCTTCGAAGGGCATATACCTAATACAATAACCTTACATATCTCTGATCTATCCAGTTCGGATAACTATTCTGAAAATTTAGAAAACTATAAAACCACTGTTGAAAAGAGGAAAATTAATTTGATCTCAAGACGCAATTTGATGTTACTTTTCCTGAATTAGAAAACGCTCTCCCTCATGCACATAAATCATCTCCTAGATAATATCACCTATGATCTAATCAAACATCTATCGGAGAGAATCAACTACGAAATCTTTTAAAATATATAATGGAGTCTGGAATGAACATATTTTTCCTCATTCATGGAAATGTGCTTTTATTACTTCTGTTTTTAAAACAGGCAAAGATCCCACAGACCCTACAGATTACCGACCTTTAGTTTTTCAGCTGCCTGAGTAAAGTCCTTGAAAAGAAGGTGAACTAGAGGATGATGTGCGTTTTAAACCAAAATGCTATTTTTCACTATTTCAAAGTTTGACTAAACAGATCTACTGAGGATAATTTAATTTCCTTAGAGGTACAGGTTCGATTGATTGTTTTTACGTGAGCAACAAAGGCATTTATCCCCCATAGGAATATGTGCCTTCGTTCAAAGTAAGCACCTTGTCTCTATTTTTTTGATACTGAGAAGGCGTGTGATCACATTTGGAGCAAGAGCACTCATAGAGACATTTACGATTACGACTTAAGGGAGAACCATCCGATTTTTCTTCAAATAAGTTTTAGAACGCAGATATTTTAAGTAAAAGTTATCTCGATCTTATTTGAGGTTTTTGTCGAAGAAGGGATGCCGCAAGGGAGTCATCTGAGTACCACAATCTTCATTATAAAAATTAATATTATCATTTCCAATATTTCATCAGCTGTTAAAGTTTTTGTATGCTTTTATGACTGCAAATTTTATGCATGGGAAAAGAAATGAATACTGTTGAGAGACAACTTCAACAGGTTACAAATAAAATCAGGAATTGTACAAATAAAATCGATTTCTGCTACTTTAAGATAAAATCTGCATATTTGTGTTTCTTTAGACAAAATAAGACTTCCATTATGATCCAAAATTTTATTGCGACAGCATTTGAATTAATGTAGTAAATAATTATATATATATTTCAGTCAGCTCCAACACTTTCCGTGCCACTTTCTCTTTCACAGTTCAAATTTCGTTCCTTTTGATGCAGATTTAACCTTAGGATAAAGATAGAAGCCGCATAGCACAAAATCCGGCGAATAGTTAGGATGGTCTGATACTGCAATAACATACTTGGCTTAGAAACCTCTTGACAGACAATGTGGAAGGACTTGTCCTTGGACAATTCTGGTCGGTTTTTCCCTTATTTTTCGCAGAGTTCAGAAATAATGTGAAGATAGTAATGTTGATCAATAGTTTAAACTTTAGGAACTCAGTGAAGGTGCAGAATCCCATGTGTGAATATCAAAAAAAAAAAAAAAAAAAAAAAAAAAAAAAAAAAATCATTGCTTTGAATTTTGATTTGCTTATTCGAGCTTTTTTGGCTCTCGGTGAAGATAGACTCTTCCAGCTTCGTTTCAGGAGCGTAAGTAAAAATCCACGACTCGTCACATGTTATTGTCCTTTCCAATATATTTGGTTCATTTTCAATTCAATATGTTCAAAGTGTCAGAATAAACATTTTTGAGAGCTTCCTGTTGTTCAAACCTGGGAATATTTTAGCGCTATTTTGGCACACACTTTTTGCAAGTTAAAATTGCTATCTCACGTGCGCATTCTTTGTCAATTCCCATAGTCTCAGCAATCGCACCAATACTTAACCGATGGTCAGATAGAACCAGATTACCGATTTTTTTCGATATTATCATTAATTTTTAACGTGGAAGGGCGACTCGGGCGTGAATAATATGCAACGTCTTCTGGACCCTCTTGAAAACGCTTAAACCATTCAAAAATATGTCCACGCGATAAACTTTCATTGCCATGCACTTCTTTAAATAAATTATAAGTTTCAGTAGTGGTGTTTCCAAGTTTCCAGTGAAATTTCACAAGAATTCGTTGCTCATTTATCATTTTCCCGACGAAACAAAAACAAAAAAAAAATAAAGAAAGAAAGAAAGAAAGAAAGAAAAACCCCTCTAATATGAACGTAGACTATGGCTATACAGATTTGTTTACAGAAGAGAGGGGCACTGCATTATAAAGAGAAAGCTTCTCGCTAGCAACTGTCGGTTGCTGGCATTTGGCGCATGCGCACTTCTTTTGTAGGAGCGTCAGTCTCGTTATTTCATAGCCCCACCTGGCATCATGCACTCACCCGATCAAAATTTGGCTTAGATTCGAGGTGTATGGCTCAGCCAGAAAGTCTGTTTCACATAAATTGGATATTGTACACCATTTTACACTACGCCTTTGCTCCAAGTCTTCCGAATCTCTTCTATGTCCCAGGTTATCAATAGATTCTCTTTAATTTCAACTTTCGTTTTGAACCCTTTTTAAATTTAAGGTCACATTTTTTGTCCTTTCAATATCATTTTAAAACTTCATCATCACATTTTTTTTTATCATTCTCGGATTAAAGTATATTTTTTTGACAGATTATATCATTTCAGAAAATTTTCTATTCCACCATTTCAAAGAAGAGCGGAAATTTTAATGGACGACTACGTATATGAAACACTTAAGTAATGAGAGCAATTTAAAATTTCTCACTTAAGTATAAACGTTGTTTTGACCTTAAAAATTAAAAAAAAATTAATCACGCAAAATATTTTCATACAACTTTATGATTTTGCAGACCACTTACCTGATTTTAAACGCATTTCCATAGACGATTCTAAGTCAAGGAATAATGCTGGTGCTTCATATTTAATCGATCACTTTACGTTTTTCAGATTCTTTCCTCGTGCTTGTTTTTTAACGTCGATATTTCTGCTATTCATAAGACGTTAGAAAGTGTCGCATGTCGACACAATGAGACTGTTGTTATGTTCATTGATTCAATGAGTTTATTGGAATCTTTAAATCAACCAAATTCTTCATCTCTCACCCATTGATTATTCATACATTAATAAAAATTAATAATCTTAAGTTTGAAAACATCCAAATGCTGTTTGAATGAATACCTCCTCACGCAGAAATCAAAGTTTTTATTTAATTAGTATTATTTTTTTTTAAACAAATTAATATTTGAAAACCCGTACTCCACACAAACATTTTTTGACCTTGAAAATTAACGATGAAATTAGAAATTAATTTTAAAATATGAGTTTAAGTGGGCGAATCCTCCTCCCCCTGCTTAAAATTTCTCGCTACGCCCCTGCCACTGATTATGAAACACACTTGACCAAATATTCTGTTTTTGAACATTTTAAATAGTACATTTTAACTTTAATTGACTTGATTGGGGAAAATACTCAACGTACATGAAATTTATTGCGTTTTTTCATAACATTGCTTTAATTCCATACATTTAATTCTATTCAACTGTTTTCCCCCCTTCTTTTTTATCCAGAGTTTGAGTTTTAAATTGCTTTATTTAGAAAATTATATTGTTTTCACTTCGTGCTTTCAATTTATCCCATGAGGATTAAATGCAGTACACTCTACACAACTGAGCCACCAATCCTTTCCTAGCGTGAGAACTATTTTAGCGAGAAAATTCGAGATGCTAAAAAAACTATCAATAATTTTTGTAGAACGTCATCCAATAGAATTTGTAGAACGAAGAAATGATTTCAGTTACAAATGTATATAGTCTTCCTTAGATGTCGCATTCTTACCACATTGAATAAAAAAAAACGAAAAAATAATATACAATAAAACTATAACAATATTCCACGGCGTCCCTGTGACGACACAGCGGTGCGAAATTTGGTAGCCACTGGTTTAAGAAGAATTTAAAAAATTATTTTACATAAAGATACATTTAAATTCTTATAATAATCATGGAAGATATTGCGTATGTTATGCTTGTAATAACCTTTATTATATATTTATGATTTTATATATTACTATTTAAGCCATTAATGAAACTTGTACAAGAATAGTACACTAAAAGGTTAATCCACATTCATTGCCAGGCAAATTTAGAGCGTGTAGCCTTCGATGCCAAGATTTTATTTTAAAGAAAACACGGTATGTCACAAAATCTAATAATATGAAGTTAGATACAGGACTGAAATTTCATTTACAGTAATTTGAAGGAAAAAAAAATCGCAACGAGATAACTCGTAGCTGGTAAGTAATAAAAACCCTGTGCTCAGTGCGATTTGCGAGATATATTGTAATGTTTTTTTTTTTCATTGAAATTGTTCATATACAAAGAGTTTTTCTTTTTGTTTCGATCAAAATGGGAAAAAAATTTACTAAACCATATAAATCAGAGATTATATTTTGAGAATACCAGGTATTGATCGAATTGACCAACGTATGTCCTAACTATTCATTCCTCAGGAAAACCATCCCTCATACAAACAAATTGCACTACACTTCTTCGAAATATTACTGCAGAATGCGTACATGTTTTATACTCAGAGCAATCGAGGAAATAAAAAGATGTCACTGCTTCGATTTAGGGAATTAGTCATTTTGTTCTTATATGATAACGACGGGGCCAGCAAACCAGGAGGAAGTAGTATCTGTAATACTGATTTGTATGAATTTTATTACATGGGACATCTTCCTCCTGAAATAAAACCAACGTTTCCAGTGTAAATAATTCGAGATAAAAACCAACGTTTTTTAAAGCAACGTTTTTATATAGTGGCAAATTTTACTAAAAAAATTATTGAAATATTAGTTAAAACTGGTCGCAAATGTCTAAATATTGCATTGTTAGGCAAGTAAGAACGGTTTCCAAAACTTCAGAGCTCTAGCTAAATGGGAAGTTGGTTAAATTAACGATAGAAAATTTGATGACACACCGATACACACACAGAGAGAGAGAGAGAGAAACACACACCAAGTGAAATACATAAAAACGTTAAAACTAATTAAAATTAATCAATTCATCCGGTAAATTAAATGGTTGGAATGCAGTTTAACCCAACCACCCTTGGTGACAAGAATTATTTGGCAGTATTTTGCCAAATGTGGCTATCCTGATCCGTTTTACGGATTTAACGTTCAGCCAAAAAAAAAAAAAAAAACAAACAACGCCAAGTTTGGTGCCAATTTTTGAAATCGCGCCAAGCGATTGTGCTAAACTGCATTATTAAAGAAAATATTAGTTAAAACTTGTCGCAAATGTCTAAATATTGCATTGTTAGGTGAGTAAGAACGATTCCTAAGGTTTCAGAGCTCTAGCTTGTGATGGAAAGTTGGTTAAATTAACGATCGAAAATTTAATGACACACACACATCAAGTGAAATACATAAAAACGTTTTAAAAAAGAAAGACTACAAAGCCATGTCGGATCTGTACAAAATGAAAACGACCAAAAAAAAAAAAAGTAGATATTTTTGTCCAGTACGCCCCAAAAAGCCAGCTCTCTGCATTGATTCCTGCTTTAAAAGATAATCATACACAGCCACAACAATAAACACACACAACTCAAATGTCTATAAATTTACTCCCCGATCAATTGTTATCAATCTTGCAGCGTGAATTGAGAGATATCTCGTGGTCAGCAGTTTGGGTACGCACATTTAATACGAGATATCTCGTATTTGCCAGTGAAAGGGTTAACCAGGACTGGTAATACATTATAAAATCTGACTGGAAAAACTTAAGAAAGTGTTCTAATCCTCTCTGACACGATCATAATATGTTTATATTGCAGCGATTAAAAAGTAAATGAAGTTCTTAACAACCACAACAAAAACATTATGTAACAACAAAGAAAACGAGAGCTAAATTCCAAATTTGATATCTGACCTTGTGAATCGATTAAAAGATTAGAAATAACAATGGAACGCAGTATCCTCACTTTTAATTTGAAATTATCCTAGGGTTCATTCGATTTTTCCTGGTACTTTAATTCTGTATAAAATGCCGCGCTTGCAATCAAGCAATTGTGGAAATTCTCAGATAGTTTCCGCCAAGTATAAAACCCAGAAATTCAGGACTTGCTGATTATTTTGTGCCTGTTTGCTAAGAACGTTGTAGAATTAAGCTTCTTGAAGCGAAGAAAGTTTTCTGGTTCGATAAAATGGATCGTTTTCGTCATAAGCACGCTTTGTCTAAGAAATCAAAGTAAGTCTTTGAATCTATCTTTGTTATTTCTTTTGTTATATAATTATAAATAGGACATTATTAATTTACTGCGAAGAGGTACTATCAATAATTTGATTATAATAACTGGAATTAAAAATGCTGAATTATCAAGTCTGCTCGGTCGTCTAGTGGTCACGGTCACGGACTCGCGGTCGGCGTTGTTTTCGTCGAATCATGTGCTCGAGTCCTGATGTCACTAGAGATTCATCGTGTAGCATCGTGAAGTTGATGTACGTTAAACCTGGTCGAGGCTCCACGTCCTCCCGTTGTGTGGAGGACTTGGCGTGGAAGTTTAAAGAGGAAGATGCCAACTCAGATGTCGACCTCGTCACTTGACCGATGCTCATAATTACGAGATCCGTCGCCAATAACTCTTGAGTTGCTTCTCAGTGTGACGTTAATAAACAATCTGAATTAGCAATAAGCAAATTGTAAGCCTTCTGAAATCTATCAAGAATCGAGCCATCGGCTATAAAGTCGCTGTTCGATTCTTGATGTTCAGTTAAATTGATTACAAAATGTAATTTTTAATGATTATAACTATTAATATTCCAATTGCACATTATTCAGTTGTATGTATTTTAATATAATTTTTTTATCGTAAAATGTGTTTAATTATTAATTAATTTGCATGATGTAATTAATTATATTTATTAACCACGCGTTAGTTCAGTTTTAAAATCACTACACGAAAAACCCCCCAATAAACTATATCAACTGTATACTGTTGAATTTTTATATGTGATAAAACTAGAATAAAACTGAAAAGTAATTGATCATATATTTATAGATAGTGATACGGTAATTAAATGTGAGAAATCTGAAAAAAAAAAAAAAAGTTTTTAAACAGGCTAGGAGTTTTAATTTGATTTGATTTCGAACCCATAGTATAGTATATATATATCGGTGAATTTTATTCTAGAATTAAACCATTTTTGAAAATTTGATGCAAATTTTTTTAAAAAGCAATCGGATTCAAAGAGTTAAAAATAATGAAAGTATTTAGGAACAATATTTTCACTGGTATCCCAGACCCATTTTTAGTCTCAGGTCAAACTACAGAAAAATTACATAAATAATTTTTTAAATTTTACAAAGTAGTTTCAATCGTAATTTTTTTTAACGTAATGTCGAAAAAAAATCCCTCAAAGTTGAAAATAAATAGGTTATTTAAAAACCTTATATTAAATAAATCTTTATCGAAAGCCAAAATAAATAAATAAAATGAAAAAAATTATCACGGATTTCGAAAATTCAATTTTAATCATTGATATATGACTATTCAAAATTGCGCGCATTTTTAGTCGCGATATATTTATAGATATACTGTACAAATTTTTATCATATAACACCTTAGTATTTATTTTGAATACGATCAAATTAAAAATATTTGATGTTATTTTGGTTTAGTACTTTTATTAGATAACATCTTTAATTTTATTTAAATTGTCTTGAAAATTTAACAATTCTTGTTTGTTACATTACAATAATGTCTCATAATAATAAATAGTAGTTATGGTCCTGAATTCACGGTCGGCGGCTCACGTCGAGTCTTGGGTTCGAGTCTCGATGCCTCAAAAGACCCATCGTGTAGCCGGGCTGATGCACGTTAAATCTGTCGAGACTCAAAGTCCTCCCGACGGCGTGGTGCGGAAGTTAAGAGAGGGAGAGAACCCTATTTCTTAAGCTTCTTTCCTTTGGGACTATTAAAGCTACTGTACGGTAGATGTGTGTGGATTTCGTTTTCTTTCATTTAATTTAAAGGATGTTGATTATTGCTGCTGCGTCTGTCTTACATAACCATGAGTTTTTACAGCAAAAAAAAAAAAAAAAAATGTTTTTAAAATAGCCGAATAAAAAATTATATTTCAAATTAAAAATGACACATTTTTAGTGATAATCAAGTTTTTTTTAAAAGTATCGTACAGTATTTAAATGTGTTAATTTACTGAAATAATAGATATTTTTCTGGAATATTTCAACAAGAACTTTCGGTTCAAGTGAAGTATCGACCCTTGGCGACTTTTGGATGCGATAACGATTTAAATGTGTCTTTATAGGTCAGGATAACCTTCTATTAAACTGCTTCATTATGTATCACTATGGTGATCTCCTTTCTAAGTTGCCAGGTTTTTTTTTTTTTTTTTTGGAAGTTGCCAAAGAATACCGATACTTCCCTTTAATCGAACTTTAAATCTCCGAAAAAGAAAAGAATCTGTGGGGTGTAGCTAAACTTTTGACTGATTTAATTTTACAGAATTTGAGAAACATGACAATGGACGGACTAGAAATAAATAGTTCTTTTTTTTTTCTTGAATAGTTAATTTGCTAACTCTCTGTTTGAGATGCATAACGAAAATTTACTTTGATTTAAGGTAAATTGAACAATAAATTGTTTAACTGAACTAGGAGAGAAGAGTGAATTCAAGTTTCTACTAAATTAATTTGAGAAATATGAAATTGTATAGCAAATCCCAATTCGCTTCATTTCAATTTAAATCTGTGTTAGCTACTGTAGGAGAAAGCTCAAATGGTCTTCTACTCGCAACATTAATCTATCTTTTCAACTGCGTCTAAGAATATCAAAATTAGAAAATGCAGTTCGCTTCTGTTTTTAATATTTTGCATTCGGATAAACAACTTTGGGAAATAAAAAGGAGATTCTAGGAAGATTAGAATTCCTGGAAGTAATTCTAATTTTCCTGGATTGAAGATTATAATCCTTGATTTTAGTTGAAATCCGGTTCAATTGAGTCTCTGACTGAAGATTCAATCCAGGATTTCAACTGAATAAAATCATATTGAATGAAGAAACCCAAATCAGAGTGTTTTATAGAGTATTTGTAGATTTAGGTTAAAATACAGTTTAGCCACTCCAATTGGAGAGATTTTAAAAATCGCCAAATTATCAATTTTTTAGGGTTGCTGTGTATACGTCGACGAGTCTACCGTTACGAGTCGCTTTGTAAACGAGGTTTACCACATTTAGCAAACTACCGTAAAACAATCTCACTCCAAGTGATGGGACTAAATTGCATTCCAATCTCGGATATACTTTGATTAATTTCTAAGAGTTCGGATTTGGACAAAGACCACAAGAAATCAAACAAGTACTGAAGAGTTCTCTTATTCATCCAACGCATTTGCCCCTCTCGGCTTGAAAGGGGAAAAAAAAGTAAGCTTTTATGTTAAGTGAAATGAATGTATTAATTACAAATATGGGAATTCAGATGCATGTTGTTATGAAAAAATTTCAAACGTATCTAGATTCGGCTTATTAATGCAAGCAAATAATGAACAGAATTCCACTATCTCTTATATTTAGTTTCAATGCAGTTACCGTATATTTCATTAGATAAGACGAGATATAAATTTTCGTCAGTTTCATAGTTTTACTCTATATCTGTCCTATAAGACTACCTCAAGGTTCTAAATTACGAGGTCCGTCACCATCAGCCATTGTATTGCTATTAAGGGCAAGTTAATAAACAATCGATCAGTCTAACAAGTTTGTTTTCTTGCATCTGGCAACAATACCAATAAAAGTATATGCGGAATCACGAACTCTCACGTACCTCTAACAAATCCTTCAAAAAGTGTGAGATTTCTAATGATATAGATGGCACTCAGGTCGATTTGTTATGGTGATATTGATGAAGAAGCGGAAATCACACACAACTCGCTAGTATAGAATAAGATCCAAATGATGAGCATCTAAACAAGGAGAGTGAGGATGAACTTGAGGAGCTAATTGCCTTAGATTATGAATGTGAGGAATTTGGAGGATATAAAATGCATGATTCAATTATTGTCTTATCTGTGGAAATGTACGATAATTAATTTCTTTTCTGTATATATACTCTATCCTTTATCTTAATTGATTATTGAGTTATCTTATATAGGAAAACCAGAAGATGTAGTTCATTTCAGTTCTTAAATACGTGCATAAATTTCAAAGAATGAACGTGGTCTCACTGGACGAATACAATCTATAGAACAGAATAACACCATAAAATTACTTATTAAAAACGAAAACGTGTCTCCCTAGTCTAAATTGATATATTACGTTACTTAGAATATTATAGTACAATTTAACCAAACAAAACAGAACATGCATTTTTTTAAAATTATTATTTGGAAGAACTCTAATTATTTCCCTTTTTTTGGGTGCTTTTTTCTAACGCTCCTAGATTTAAAAAAGAACGCTTAAGGCTATCCATCTTGAAATAAATAAATAATAATAAAAAAAAAAAAAAAAAAAAAAAACCCACACACATTAAAAGTACGTAAAAGGAAAAATACGCACATCTCATTCGTTCATTTAGTTAAACTGAATTTATACTGATAAGTTCTTAGGGAAAATTTTGTTTATTTCTTTCTTTCGCAACTGAGAAAACTATTGTAAAGCTCTTAATTTCAATCATAGACTTTTAATTTTATTCTCAGTAATTTTAATTCTTGGTTTTCCTCGTATAAGCCCAAAAGAATTGAAAGTATTGGGATAATTGGACTTTTAAGTAAACAATTTGGCACTAAATGAAATGGAGAGATTTTGTGGATTAAAACAGCCATCTGAAAATAAATTGCAGCTAACAAGTATAATCTTTATTGCAATCATAACTACCAAAATTTTAACAATTTCCGTATAGTTACATTTGTAACGCGTAGCATGAATGCGTGTAATCTTGAATGAAGATTAGAAGATGAAAAGATCATGGTTTTTATTGGGTTCAGTTCACAGCACGCGGATATATATCACAATAATAGTTATAAGGGATACATATAAGACATATACACGACACGCAACAAACATACACACGCACAACAACAAACTAGAGGGTGGGGAAAAGTATATCTTTCTCAACATCACCACAAGTGACGTTAACAGTCCAGTTAAAGTTACAGTCACGGTGGCTGTTACACATGTAAAAATGTGTTTAACAAGTGAGTTAAATACAATTTGTATGTGGTACTCTCTCGGTATTCAGGCAGATATCGGACCAAAGCAGAGTCGGGTTACTGGAAAATCTCTAAAAATAATGATTTAAATGGAAAAAAAACTATGTATCATTGTATAAATTGTAATACAGTTCACACAGATAAGGTACGGCGGTCTTCCTTGAACCACTTCCCCCCTTCTTACTATATTATGAGGCGTCATGATCCGCTTGCACATTCCTATCTTTCCGTGAGGCGGCACGTTAGAACAACTAATTTCTACCAGCGCATATTATGAAAATTGCAAGTATTCTGCGTACGCACCTATGGTATTGGTATTTATACCCGTTCAGCTGTCAGAAGTACACAGCTGAACAGCACAAGGATTTTTTCTTTTTGATCCATGTATTGTCCTCTTCAAATGATCTATAATGAATTTCTTCCGGACCTGTCCGGATCCTCTATTTTTCATCGACAGCCCGTGTCTGCCAAGTTCATCCTAGATAACTGGAAGACATATCGCACCAGAAAATTAATCGTTCTCGTTATCTAATTAATCAAAGATCTCTGAAGTCGTTTTCTAGATACTCGAATCTAGCTTGCATCCATATCCCTGAAGGATATTCGACAGCTGTACTTCACCATTATGTTCCATACGACATAATAGCTTTATGATACAATCCGTACTCTTTTCAGTTTTCTATTAGCTATTAATTTTGTAAACATTTGAACTAACTTCGTTTTTGATATTTGTTCTGTTTGGAAAAGTGATATCTTATACATAATATGAAATTGATCGACTAATTAATATTGATATTTCAAACTATTAAATTGTATTGGATCGTTCGCAACAATTGATCTCAGTCAGTTGAAGTGGGATATGTGCTTGCGCATCTAATTATTCCTTCAAAAATGTCAATATTTCACTAAAAAAAGGGTACAGTTTTAGTTGATAGCCTACATTATTCCATTAAAATAGAAGGTATAAAATAACTCTTCGCCATACTTATCTGCCTGCATAAAAAGACATATTACTTAGTTTGGCGAAAAACCGGATTATGGGGAGTAATTGATTGTTTTTTTAATTTTTATTAAAGTCGCACTGAAAAGCAACACGAGGACGAAAAGCGATACACCTATTAATTTTCAGCTTCGATCAAGCGACGAGGATGGCATTTCAGCGGGCACCAAACTTCGCCAACGAGAGGACTTGGAATTTCGACTACATTTACCTTGCACCAGCCCCGGCGGGTCTTTAGTGGTATTGGGGGCTCAAACTCACGATTAGACGAAAACAACGACTGCCGTAAGTCCGCGACCATGCCCCTTAGGTTACCATGGTCACAAGATGTTGAGTATGACCTGAAGAAATCATTAAATTAATGTCGCCTTTTTCTGATTTCAGCCATTTAGTGTGAAAAATTTCCACACCTTGAGTTTGGAGAATATAAGAGTGTTGTACCTCCGAAATGTATTTTTATGTGAGAAATCTTAAATATAAAAAATTTTTAGGGGCATGAATATGAGAGACCAAAAAGTAGAAAATTAAAATATTCAAATAAAAATTCATAATTTTTTCTGTGAAATATATGTATATTACGTAAAAATGTAGAATAAATTTCTATCATGGAAAATATATCATGGAGGCTATTCTAATATATATGAAATGCGTTGAACATTCGGATAAGATATTCGGCGCATAAAATAAATATGATTACTTTAACAGTTCCAGGATATTGATTTGAATTTGAAATTAAATTGAAAGTTAAGAATATATATATATATAATAATGATAAAAAGTCATTGTTTATATGTAACTTATATCTAAAAGCTCTTACCTGAAGCAATTTTAAACATTTCTTTATGTTTCTTTTGGAATTTGGTTCCGAATCGAAGAGTTTAAGAGAGAATCTATCTATGAGAGGTAATTTCTCAAAGTTACATTATTCACATTTAAGAATCTTTCTTTAAAATATCGCTCAGCCTTTAAAAAGTTTTTAAATATATATCAAACTAAAGAGAATCCCCATTTTATTAAATGCATAGAATACCTAAGTATTTTTAATTTAAAAATTGGATTAAAAAAAACCTAAGGGTGATAATGTATTTTTCAATGAGTATCAATATTCTCTTCATGAATAATCAACATATCTTTATGGAATAAGTTCAGTTGAAACGGCATCTCTTCAAAAAATAGAATTTGTTGATATTTAGAAGCTTAGTATTCGAATAACTTACGTATATTTATATTAATGAGAATTCCGGAAGAGGATAAGAGAGATAGCACACACACACACACAAAATGTCTGTCAGCTATCATTAACTTTCAAGAGTTACCAATTATTGTGCTGCCATCTACAGATCATTCGAAAAAGTAAAAACAAATATGCAAAATTGCGTTAGTAATTGGTATTGTATAAATTTTAGTGAGGCTCGATGAAATGCTTCCAAGAATTGCAATATATTAAAATCGCTGTGGTATTAGATTATTTTTAAGACAATACGTATAAAGTGAGTTTTGAGGGCAAATCTTGAGTCAATATAAAAATTTAAAATATAAAATTTTAACTGAGTGTGTGTTTTATTGTTTTTAAAATTCTTCTTCTTCAAAAGCTATTTTATAAAAGCTAGACAAATTGATTTCATTTGCAGTTGTCAAAAGATCTGTAGGCATTGGAGAAACGCTGTAAAAAACCCTCACAAAAGTTTTCACACATTTTTTTCTCTCACATATCCTTTGGCTACCACCTGAAAAACTCTAATATAACCTCTACAGCAAAGTTTATGAGAATAATGCATTTTAAGATTTTAATAGTTGAATTGGTAAGAAGATCTTACGCTTCAAACAGGAATAACGGTATTGGTTGTTATACAGTTGAACTTCCTTCCCTTAATACGTATCGGTAAATAATTTCTTTGCTATCACAGAATTTCAGAAATATCGATAATGGAAAAAAAAAAAAAACAGTTTAAGATGTGAACTTCGAGATCAGTGATTTTTGGAATTGAATTGTGAACTGGAGTCTTGATTCTACCGAAGATAGCAACAGAGTATAATAGGAATTGAAACATGTTTTATAAACCACTCTGGGCTTCCAACTCCTCATTGGTATTTGACCAATGAGTATATAAAAAAACCCAGTATTGCTTTTATTATCTGTTCAAAAAAATTAAGTCCATCATTAGTATTCCGTTATGATGAACTAGTTACACGTTAATAGAAACAAACAAACAAACAAACAAAAAATTGGAATTGGCTTTATTAATTTAATATCAACATGTGCTAATGCTTTTCCCCCCCTACAACGTTCTCAAAAAAAGTAGAATTGTTCAAAATGAATGTAAAGTAGCATAAAGTAAACGTACTTCAGAGCCCTAAGCTCCAAAGAAACAATTACTATACAAAAAAGAGTGCCTTCTTCGAATTCCAAATGCCTTTTCGCAAGCAAAACATTGTAAAGTACAAAAACGTTGCCAATGTTAACAACAAAAAGAATAAAAGCAGACAACTGTAGCATAAAAAATTATTAAATTAAGTATTAAAACAAATGTTAAAATAAGAGCAAACGATAAACTTATGTGCTTTATTTTAATATTCTGTTCTAATATTGAAATAAAAATTGACGATAAAATATTAAATGAAATATATCACAGCAATGTAAATATACGTTAAGTAAACCGAATGAAGTTATACATTATAATCATAATGTATTATAATGTTAATTTTTTGAGTCTAATGCCATGCATCCTTTATTTTATGCTCCCGCATTTTTGTTGACGCTTTTTCTCTCTCGACAACAACATGTTAGAACATATTAATAAATAGGTAGCCTTGATAATAACTGAAGAAGTTCGAAATGATAAAGTACATACAACTGCACGATATTTTGTTATTTGCATACAATCACAACTATATTGACAACGTTTGAAAACTTACTTGTTGGAGAAGAAGAGAAATTTTTTTTTAAAAGTTCAAAGCATCATTTATTGCGTTCCTACACGTATTTGTAGACGTAGTTAAAGTATTAATTAATCTTTTAATTTTCATGATCTTGGCTCCATGTATTTTCAACCAGAAATAATTTTAGATAATGTCTGGTGTTTCCTCTGTTCTTTTTATTGCGCCAATGTTCTGACCAAGACAATCTTTTGCCGTATTACAAATGAATTTCAGTCTCTATCTACGAAATTATACGTGTGATTACAATGCCAAGTCTGAAGCCAACTTTTTCACCGTCTTCCTATATGTATGCAGATTAGCAATCAAGAACATTACACTACCCTGCTTTAGTTTTGGTTATTTTGTCAGGAACTGTGACTAAGACTCTTCCTCTGTCTGTTTACACATTGCGTCTAAAATCCTCCCCAGTGACACAATCCTACCGGCATTGTTTTTCCGCTTTAAAAGCAGAATTTCGTCATTTCCATTCTCAGATTTTCCAACAAATCATTTTTCACCTGTCTCTTTAACTAGGACGCTGTTTTCACGTAAGTAATATTTCTAATCAATTGCTGCTTTGTGTGACATATCCAACTCTTTACAGCAGAATTTAATGCTTGTTTATTTTTTGCTCCAGTAGAAAAACGTAGTAGCTGCGGTGAACGGCAGACGATAAATTTCGAACAACTCACAATCTCTAATTACAGTCCGTAAATGACAGTTTAACAACTATTTTTTCGCAAAACGCATATTTCCTAAAATATATATACAGAGGTTGCATACTTCGATATATATGTTTCTCAACAAAATATTGAACCCTTTGTTTAAAAAATAAATTTATCGCATTTTGTTCCATTGTATTAAAATTCCCTAGTTTCATTTTTATAAATTCAGTTTTGATTATGAACCATTTTATGAAATGTGAAATTATTTTCCTTTTGATCTTAAATGGGCTCATTATTTATTAATGTAACTTAGCGAAATAAATTTTAAAAACTAGCTATAAAAATCGATTATGGATTGAGGTAACATTGTTCTATTCCGGCGTATTTATTCTTCCTAAAAGAACGAGATAAAAAATGTTAAATTGTTTTCTTTTTGATATTAAATGTGGTCATTTTTTATCAATGTAATTTAACGAATGAAATTTTAAGAACTAGAAACAAAAATAGAATATGGAGTGAGCTAATTTTATTCTGTTTCGGCAAATATATCCATTTTTAAAGCACAAGAAAAATATAAATGATTTAAGTTTATTATTTTTAACAGAGGGGCACCTTTGCGATTAACAGATAATAAAACGTACTTATGAATATACAATATTTATGAATACGTTAAATCATTCCACAGTATTAAATCAGTGATAGAAAGTCTTATATCATTGATATCGAAGGACAAATTTATCTTTATACTCCTAAACAATATGCTTCGTCTTATCATGCTACAAAAATCATTGAACTTAATTTTTATTTGCATTTTGAGTATTTGCGTTTAAGCTTAAGTAGAAAATTAGAGCTTCTTGAAATATTTTTAGAAACAAAAAAATGAAGGCAATAATAAAAATAAAATATCCTGAATTTTTAAATCATGAAAGTATTTTTCGATGACGTCATCCCCGACTTAATCTTGGAGGAAAAACAGCCACAATTATTTTTTTTTCTCTTACGATATTATTGAATATGTACAAGTTGTTATTTAAATGTTTTGAAAATGTGACGTATTTCTTTCACTATTTAACTTTACGGTCATTTTAAAACTTAATTAAATAGTGAATAAGTTCAAAACTCCAATAAAAGGAATGTAAGAACAGGACAAAACACTGTATTATCTATCAAAGAATATGGAAGGTCGCTCTCTCTCGAATTCCATTTAACTCAGATAATCCTACTTTACGTTCATATAACAAAGCCTTAGCCTACCAAATACCTCTTTCCGATTCAAGCCCTTCATGATTATAACAGATTCGACTCCTATTATTCTGACCAAGAGACACTTCCAACTACTATCAATATAAACGACTTACGATGATTCACTCCTATCTGCAACATCTATCAGCTTGCTGTTATCTTCTATCTACCTTTTCTTTCCTTTCAATTACATATATTTTTTCAAAAATAGCACTATCTCTCTTCAATTCCCTACATTTCTTACTTTTATTTAATTCGTCCAACTACGTTTCATTGGGTTGACAAAGAGTTGTAATTTTATGCAATTCAAATTACCATTAAGTCACCGAGGTTAGTCAAGAGAAAGTCGCGAATAGTCGCCAACGTCACGAAAAGTGTGAGGAATAGTTTGATAATGAGTTTAAAATCATTTAAAGGAGATGCATTTGTTTGGTTTAAATTTTTATTACGTGCTAAAACCTCATAAAGGAAAGAAAAATTAAAAATCATTATATTTAATTCTGAATGCAATGATAGATTAAATACTTTCCAACGTAAACACGTTTGAAGAATTTGTACTTAATGTTTATTAATTCATTTTGATTTGTGAATCTGTAAAATAAGATTTGCATGTATTGTGCTCAGAATTTATCGATGTTATAATTTCTGAATGAATCTTGTTTGAAGAATCAAGAGTGACATGAAAGGATGGCCATGACATATGCGGTGACAACTCCACGTTTAGAATATTTTATTTAAGGAATATTATATATATAAAATAAGAGAGGGATAAAAATTCGATAGGGTTTGTGTAGAATCTATAGGTGATGAAATAATTTTATGTTTTGGATTGGTTATTTTAAATTACGAGAAAGCATAATACTCGTATTTTTTCTGCGATATTAATCCCTTAGTCTCTTTATTCTTAATGTTCTTGCACTCACCGACCCTATTAAATAGGTAAATAATTTTATATAATAGTTTTCAGTAGTGTTTGTTCTTAAAACAAAATTTGGAAAACTATTGAGGCATCAAAATACACGAAATATATATTTAATCTAACAATAAATGTACGAAGGTGGCCCAATAAGTACCTATTTTTGACAACAGATGGCATTTCCAAGGCAAGTTGGTGTTACCATTGTGAGATGCCTTCTAGTAAATGTTGCCAAAACAAATGTGACATTGATTCATAAGATAGTTTTGATTTGATTTTGATTAGAGCTATTAAATCAAAACTAAAGTCGATCATCAATTTGTTCCAGTTGTCATCGTAGAAGAGGCCTGGATTCATAATTATACACCGGAAACCATCAAAGCAACGGGTTGCTTCCTGCAAAACTGTTCCAAAGAAGGCGAAGTCGCTCTCATTCGGACACAAAGTTTAGGCAGAGGTTTTTTGGGATGTGAAGGGTTTCATACCCATTGACTTCTTAAAAAAAAGGGGGAAAGATCAAATGATAATGAATTATCTTATTTCCCATTTCTAATACAGGTAATTTTTGAGGCACACCATTATTATTATTATCATAATTTGTAGCCGCAGCTGATGCACGTTAAATCAGTCGTGGCTTAAAGCCCTGCCATCGGAATGGCTTTGAAGTTTGGAGAGGAGGTCCCTGCTCAGACATGGTCCTCGTCACTTGACCAAGATTCAAAATTACGAAGTCCATCGCCAATAGTCCTTGAGTTGCTTCTCTGTGTGACGTTAAGAAAATCACATCAGATTACACATCTCATAATTTGCGGATGAATAAAGATCTGTGAAATTACCAAAAACGGGTTCCTTAACTTAGGTACCTTATTGACGTGCTTTCAGCAGGAAATGTTCCAAAATGTTTTGATATCATGATAGATATGCATTACTTTGCCTTTTCCCCATTAATTAAAAAAAATTCTTCTCAACAAATTGCAAAATTTTTGGAAAAACTTTAGCCGTCGAACGTGTTGCGTGCGATCCGGAAATGATATCCAAAACTTTTCTATTCTCTCCGTTTTTCCAACAAATTTGACGAGTAAAGTTCACGTGGTGAGATATTAAAAGTTGATGGCAATTCTTCAGTATTTCCTCTTCGATTTCTGAAGCAATACCTTCGTTCGAAGGCTTGCATGCAGGCGGGAAATATCACGCAGAAGCACTATTCTATTGTTCTAAAAGGTGGGCGGCTTTTTGCTGGGCGATTGAGCAGTATCCATTGTGAGGCGGCTTTCCTGGAAAAGATATTCCGATATCTTATTTTCATGATCACATCTTGAAATGGAAAGCACTCTTTACAAGAAGAAATTCGAATCAAAAACAATATTATTATTTATAACTATAGCAGTTTCAAACTGCTAAAAACTGTAAGAAATAAAACTCAAGAATAATTCTAATTTTCAGTTGCTGCAAAATCAGTTACTGAGTTTTGCTTTTAATTTCAAGTCTTTCCAACTGAGGATTCATTTATTTTAATACACGTAGAGGAAAAAGAAATGTTCTATTTAATTTCTTAGTATTGAATAGGAATATTTAGTTGCATCTTTAAAGAATAAATTAGTCAGTAATGCGGGATTACTCTAAGAGTAAGTAACATAATAAAATAATAAAAGTTAAGTTTTGCCCCTATTGCACTCGCGTATTCCAGATTGAAAAATTTGAATAATTGATTTTGTTTCATATTTTATTTTTATAACCTGTACTAACATGACGTTGTTTTGAGAAAATGACACACACACATCAACACAAATTCGTGGGGTTAAAACATAGAATACATGTCGTTAGGCTCGAAAGATAGACATTATAATACATTATTATAAGAATAATTACGAACAATTTGCTTCGGGTATATTTACGTTGCCAAGATTTATTTAATTTTATATTTTATTGTCTGCTTTTATTTTAATATCCGAACAGAATATCAAAATAAAAGCAGACAATTTATTGTTTGCTCTTATTTTAATATTTAATTTAATAAGTGATTGTTATGGCAGAATCGTCTGTTTTTATTCTTTGAATTGTTAACATCGGCAACGTTTTTGTACTTTGGAGTGTTTTGCTCATGAAAATAAAAATGCATAGGGAATTTGAAGAAGGTATTTCCTTTTCTTGCTTTTCTTTTCTTCTTAATAGTAATTGTTTCTATGGAGCCTGGGGATCGGATGTAGATGTATGCTTACTTTGCGCTAATTAGTAATGATTTTGGTGTACCCGTAATATAGATTGGGAAGATAATGGCTACCCAAATAAATATTCGAAGCTTTCATCAACAAATGAGCTCTCTACCAAATGGTGAAGATCTCTTATAACCAGATTAAATCTTTTAAAAATTTCGAAAAGTTAGTACATGTTAAAATTAAATTAGCAAAGCCAATTTCACTTTTTTAAAAATATATTTTTTTTTTATTTCGAATACTTTTTTTTCGCAGAGGTCTTGAAAATTTTGCGAAAAATTTTTGCTATTAATATACAATTATTGATATCATCTGTACATATAAATAAATAAAAAAAAAAGAAACATTGTTTCATTTTTGAAATATGCGGATATAAATTTATATAAAAAAAATCTCGATTAATTTCGTTTGGTTTGAAGCTATAAAATTATTTAGTCGATATATGTGAATTTGAAAAGCGTTTATAAAACACTACACACTTAACTGATTGTAAAACACTATACTCGCATAATATTATGAAGAAATATTGAATAAGTATGAGATTATAGTTAAAATTAATACAGTTAGTGATTTATGACATATTTTAGAAAAAAAAATACTATTAAAAGATAAATTTTAATTAATTTAGTTAATTTCGAAGAAAATTAGATTCAGAGCTTACTAATAATCGTATTTAAAATATCCCTTCCAATTTATATTACTGTTATATGGCTCGAAATAAATTTATAAACAAAAAAATTTGTTTTGTTAATCTCAATGTATTTTTGTCCGAAAATAACACAAACTATCAATAAGATTTACGCAATCGAATAAAATACTAAGCATTATTTTAGCATATTGCAATAATTTTTACCGCCATTTTAATATGAAGAATGTTTGTGATATTGCAACACTCAAGTTTCTTTTCTTAATATTTGATCCATATTTATTTAATTAAAGTTCTTCCAAAGTATAAAAATCAACTGTTATTTATTATATTTTTTTTAATGATCCAGCAATCAATATATTTATATTAAGTATGCGGTGTGATTTCTTCAAGCGTTCTGAATGAAAGATAATCAGAAATACTGCTTATCTGTCATGATTCTTAAGGTAGGTTAGAGTCAGCATCGAATCCTTCTTCCGATATCAGCTATAGATAATTCTCTCTCTAATTCGTCTACAAATCTTCCTCCAATCTCTCATTCTTTCTACTAACTCCTTTCTGGTTCCTTCAATCTCATGTCTGCTGAAGCTTCCTAGGAAAGCGGAGTCGTTATCTGGCGGTTGCAATAGGTGGTGAATGACGTCACTAAAACGTTGTTTATGAAAACCAGATGGCGTGGTTTCCTAGAGAGCGTTGAATGCAAGAGAAACGTGAATCAGCGGGTAAGTTATGATTTCCCCAGGAAAAACTTCACTAGGAAGATAAATGACGTCATCAAGCACACTATTACGACAACCGGATAACGACTCCACTTCTTTGGGACACCATAGCTTAAAATTTCTTTAGTCTTCTATATCGATCTTTTGGATGCTAACTACAATGCAGGGGAATTGTATTTAAAAATAACGAGACAAGCTGAAGTATATATATTGAGATAGTGATTATATATAAATAATATAAAAACATAAATAATATTTTTATATTATTTATATGTAATCCTTTGAAAGTTACTTAATCTAAAGTTTGCTTTAAGAAAAATATTCCTTAGGACATTTTTATCGCTCTCTTACCCTGGTTTTTGGGTATTTCTCTGAAATTTAATTTCGACCGATTTAATTTGGACTTTCGAGACTTTCTATTTACAACAAATTTGATAACATTTTAAAGTAATCAGTCAATGACAATCATTCTTTCTAAAGTAAACAGCTAAGGATAATTTTTTAACAATGACCCTGGATATCAATTTATAAAAATATCGTTTTTTGAACTGCTTTACGCGTGTATAAGATTTTACATCCTTTGAAATGTAAATAAAAGTTTATGTTGAACGTAGAGAAATAAACGTATCCGTTAGAATTAAAATATTTACATTTTAAGGTAATATTTCGGATCGACTGAAGGTGTCTTTCTTATTGAAATAGCTTTTATTTTTTAAAAAAAACTTGAGGTGTTTGATTACATTAAATAGGCAATAAGTACACACTCTAAAAATATCAGCATCAAGGACTTGATTTCTTAAATCAAAGAATCAAGTGATCATCCAATTGATTATGATTCTTATCCGAAAATAATGCATTGAAAAACAACAAAAAATAGCCATAAAATTCGATGAAATTATAAAATTTAGTTAATTAGTTTAAAAAAGAAAAAATTCTATCATATCACGCGAAATTACTGTTTGTTTTAGGGGCTATTCAAAGTAATTGAGAGATCTTTTTCTTATTGAACGTGTTATAACGTTTAAATCTTTGTTAGAACTTCTGTTATATTAACAAGTATTTAAATACATTTTATAATAAACAGAATATCTTTTAAAAGGATTTGTATAAAAGATATTAGAGAAGAGCAAATAAACACTTTACAATTACGATATTCGGAACCTTATCTAATATTGACCTGCTTTGGTAAAAACTGAACGGAAGCTCCTTTGTTGACACAGTATGTGTAAAAAGGTTACTGGTAACACAATTACAAATGTTTGTTTGCGAAATGCCATGGAGTTATTGATTTCTGTGGGTTTTTTTTGGGGGATAAAGATCGATAATTGCAAAACACGTTAACTATCAAAGAAAGACAAAATGCCTTTTCAAAGCAAAAAAACTCTATGTGAACATTATTATTGTTAAGCATATAAAAGTAAAAATATAATTTTGAGACACAGTATAAAATGTGAAGATGGAATATCCTTCTTGAAGTAAATTTATCTGTAAAATTATCCAAAAAGTTAAAGAACGCCAAGCTTTCGAATAAGTTGATTTTCCCAGAACAATTTTATTTTCTATAGAAAACCTATTTATAAACTAACTAGAAATTGCAACACTAACCAAACTGATAGAAAAATGTAAGTAAGGTATATTTCTTTATCTTTTTTTGGATTTTAAAAGTTGCGACAGTTTTAATCATTGCACATGCTCTTTTAATTGCATTAATATCATTGATTTTGAAACGTTTGCATGACCTTCTTCGGAAGGTATGAGTAAATTTAACATTAATTTTTTTTTTGTAATATTGCATTTATGCGTAGTTAATTTCTGAATTCACCATTATTATTTTTTGAGAATATAGTAAATGAAATAACAAAAAACTCATATAATTAACATTACAAGTCTTTTTACTCTAATCGAAACGCACAATATTTCTTTTTTTGTATCTTTGTTAAAGCAACTTTTTATTTTTACATCAATTCATCACGTCTCAAGTAGGTAAAATTCTATTTTAACCCAAGATTTGATGAAGGATTACAAAATGGCGCTAAATCGCACCGAAATTAGGTAGTATTGGTATGCAAGTAGGGCTGCATTATTACGTGGGTTACCAATTCAGCGCATGCATCCCTTTTTAGCTACATTCTGCTTTTCGTCGCCAAGGCGCGGGGTATGTATATGATCCATCTCCCAAATCAAATAAAGACTCTAAAACAGTTTTAAATTGTTAATGAAAGATACTCATTAAATAGAGTTCCAATTAAATACGGATGGTATTATGTTATAAAACGTATAATATAAAATCATAAGTAAAAAAAGAAAAAACACGTGCTGCAAATCCAGAGTATCAGAAAACCCATTTCGTGTTAGAGACTGAAATAATATAGTTGCATTTTTATTCTCAGTATATCTCATTTTGGACGCATACAGGAGCCAAACCCGGAATTTCGCGCTTTCGACTTCAATCAGATTTCACAACGCAATCGAACGAAAACTTCCCTTCGTGCGAAGATATTCAAAAATTAACTATTTATGCAAATGAAATATGATTCCTTTTAACTGTGATTCAAGTTATTCTTTTTTTTTTCTTCTTCTCGTTTGTTCATAACTCTATAAAACCAATGAAAGACAGATGCCGTATTTAAATAATTAAATCGAATTATCCAAGTTGGCTCAAAACAAATTTCTCATTGTTGTCAAACAATGCAATTTTTAATACTGGCCATTCGATGATGCTGTAGCAGTCCACAGACGTTTGAAATACATTTAAATTAATTTGATTTATTGTTTCCAAATGGAAATTTTTGTATCTTATGGATACGAGTTTTCATTTGTCCATTGTTTCTTGTCAACTTTTACGAATTTTTTTGAATGAGTTATGCATGTAAATCATAATATGAATGCTTTATCTTAAACATTACATAACGGTGCGTGAAATCATTTTCCTTATAGTAATGTTACTTCTCTGAATTATTGTCGTTTTCATCAGATAATTAAAAAAAAAAAAAAATGAATATTTTTAAGAAAATAAACCAGTTTGCGTCAGTATAAGAAATACAAGCATATAGTTTTTTGAATAAAATGACAGTTTAAGTGCTTTTATACTAATAAAAGTATGAATGAAAACAATCTTTAACATAATAGAAATTTGTGACAAATATACTTTCTTACCTAGCAAAATTCAATTAAAAATAGCTAAGAATTCATTTAGTAATACTAATATATTAATATTCTTATTATAAAAACTCATCTAATTAATTATTTCTCCGATTCCAACAAAAATGTTTCGTTATCAATTCACTTAGCATTGTAAATGTTTCTTCCATATTATTCAATATATTCGGGTTTTTTTTAAATCAATCAAAAATAAAATTTACTTAAGTGTGGATTTTGCTCTTATTCATAATTATTTTGCAGAAAATTTGTTGATTCGAATGACGTCATTGAGCTGTGAATCTAATCTCATCAAAATTAAGTGTTTTATCAGAAAATAATGACTAATTTTTCACTTTTTAATTTTTGTTTAAAAATGCAAAATAAGGGGAAGAAGAATTTCGCTCGATTTATAGGTCTGAAAATTAGATCCCTAAGTATAACAATAGTCGGTTACAGTGATCTTAATAAATATTTCAAAATTTGCGATAATAACTCTTCAATAAATGGTATAAATTATTCAAATAAGGCAATGACTCACTGAAAGACGTTCTCAGCGGAGTCATTTTCATCGCCGTCATCTGATTTAAAAATCTTGTAGGATGAGCTCTTTGACATCAAGCTGTTTTACGGCAAATTAAGTCTCATTATCAGCATGACGAGAAGAAGCATGGTTCATTGAACTAAACGATGTTTTTCTTAACTCAGAAGGCAGGATATTGTGGACCAATCGTCCCTCTGTTGTACGAAGAAAATTAAAAAAGTACCCGTGTTAGGAATAGAAAATTGGGTACTTGGAATATATATATATACACTCGAGGGAGGGAGAAGACGTGCAATGCAAAGGGACGCATGCACTCTCCTCTAAGATTTTTTTCTCTCGAAATTGAAATATTTGCGATAAATGTTTAATTACATTATTACAGATGTTTGAAACTTTAAAATATTATCTTTTTTCTCCACTTGCTTAAATTTTTTCATCATGAAGAGAAAAAAAATGATTCTATCTGAGCCAATTCCTGAGAAAAGAATAGAAAAGTCTTTGCTGTTTTTGAAAAAGTGCTTCTGGATTATTGTATGCAGACGAAGAGAGAAGGTGCATTCCTAAAGAAGGTGTTCCTTTCTTTCCATCAGTTTTATCGGAAGAATTATTGGAAGCATTCTTTTATAAATAAGGCCTCCGAAAGAGCCCATCTCAATGTATCACTTTTTTGTGGAGTTGAATTGTTCACGAGCTATACCAGGTCAATTGTAAAGTCCCCGGCCTGACACATAGATGCCACTACTAGAATTAAATCCATATGTTTTTTAGTTAGCCCTAATCCTCAAAAGAAGACTGTATAAATTTGACAGCTGTCGGATCATTAGTTTGTGAATTATAGCATTTTGAGTGAAGCAACTTTTGTTATTGTGAAAAAAATGGATAAAAAAGAATTTCGCGTGTTGATAAAATATTGCTTTTTGAAGGGAAAAAATACAGTCGAAGCAAAAACTTGGCTTGATGCCGAGTTTCCGGACACTGCCCCAGGAAAATCAACCATCAAGGATTGGTATGCTAAGTTTAGACGTGGTGAAATGAGCACCGAAGACGGTGAACGCAGTAGACGCCCAAAAGAGGTTGTTACCGACGAAAACATTAAAAAAATCCACAAAATGATTTTGAATGACCGTAAATTGAAATTGAATGAAATAGCAGACACTCTAAAGATATCAACTGAACGTGTACATCATATCATTCACGAATATTTGGGTATGAGAAAGCTCTGTGCAAAGTGGGTGCCGCGCGAGTTCACTTTTGACCAAAAACAACGACGAGTTGATGATTCGGAGCAGTGTTTGAAGATGATCAAGCGTAATAAACCCGAGTTTTTGCGTCGATATGTGACAATGGATGAAACATGGCTCCATCATTTCACTCCGAAGTCCAATCGACAGTCATCCGAGTGGACTGCCCACGATGAACCCGCTCCAAAGCGTGGGAAAACGCAACAGTCGGCTGGCAAGGTTATGGCGTCTATTTTGGGATGCGCATGGAATAATTTTCATTGACTACCTTGAAAAAGGAAGGACCATCAACAGCGACTATTGCATAGCGTTATTGGACCGTTTGAAGGACGAAATCGCCGAAAAACGGCCGTATTTGAAGAAAAAGAAAGTGCTGCTTCACCAAGACAATGCACCGTGTCACAAGTCAGTGAAAACGATGGCAAAAATCCATGAATTGGGCTTCGAATTGCTTCCTCATCAACCGTATTCTTCAGATCTGGCCCCCAGCGACTATGTCCTGTTCTTAGATCTCAAAAGAACGCTCGCTGGGAAGAAATTTTCGTCGAATGAAGAGGTGATCGCCGAAACTGAGGCCTATTTCGAAGCAAAGGACAAATCGTACTACAAAAATGATATCGAAAAGTTGGAGGGTCGCTATAATCAGTGTATCATCCTTGAAGGGAATGATGTTAAATAAAAAAAACTAATTTTGCCAAAAAAAATGTGTTTTACTATGGTAGGCCGGGGACTTTTCAACTGACCTGTTAGTCTCGACCCTCGACTTTTGTCAGAAGAAGAGTAGTCAAGAAGAGAAGTCAAGAAATCAGATTTTCTTTTGATCAAATTTATAATTTTATACTTTAAATATGCTTGAATCTTTTTTTCTTATTTTTTCAGTTCGTCAGTGAGTAAGAGGAAATAGCAGTCGATTTAAAATTATTTTTAATCTTATATAAGAAATTTCAAACTTCAATTTGAAGCAGAAAAATGTACATTAAAAATGAATAGTATTTTGTAGAAAGTAAGTAGGAAATCAACTATCTGAATCGGGCACGGAAATACAAGTATAGAGTTCAAGAATTCACTATTCTTTAGAAACTACCCAAGCTGATATTAAAATTACACTGCAATTTGAAAAACATGACATATCAAATTAAATCAACTGTAAGCTAATTGACGTAGAAAAAATTGATTGAAATTTTGGCTTGAAATTTTGGCTACCAACAGCCACATGTATTTCCAAACTCATCATTTGAAAATGAAAAATTGAAGAAATTAGGATGTAATTTATTGTTACAATATCTATGGCTCACTAATCCCGAAACTGAAGAGGGAATTTCTCGTAAATTTTATGTTGCTTTTGCCTAGAAATGTGCGGAAATATCAAATAGTCAATTAAATATCAATCCCCATTGGGACAATTAGTTATTCAGCCTTTTCGTTTCTGGCGCAGATCGGCAAAACAACTCCATGATAAAAAAAAAATATCACACAGATTCTTCGCCAACTGTTGATAATTAAACCTCATTGTACAAGGGCGTAAACAAGCTGTAATAGATATTATTGATACTACCAGCGTTCGACAGGCAAGCAAAAAAAAAAGTTCTGTTATAAAAACAATAATTTTCTGTAGCAGAAATGGACTTCCTTTACAAGGTCACAGTGATTACAGCCAAATTAACGGAACTAATGAAAGAAAGGAACATAACCATCAGAAAGGGAATTTCCATTAATAGCTTAAAAACCGAATTGATGCAAGACATGAAATGTTGAAAGCATTTAAAATCATTTGCAATCAATGTATCGTATATATCGTTTAAAATACAAAACGAAATTATTCATATTTGCAACAAAACAGTTTTAGAAGAATTGATTGAAAAACTAATTCAAGCAAATGATTTTCAGCAACAGCGAATGAAATCACAGATATTTATTTAATAGAGCAAGCCCCTGTAAGGATAAGATTTGCAGGAAGTGAGTACAACAAATTTTTACTAGTTGAAAATTTTTTACAGTTTGTGCCAGTAATTTCAAAACGTGGAAATGTTCTAGAAAATGCAATATTGAAAAATTCAGAATGTTTAGATTTGGATTTAAGTTATATAAGAGGTCAAGGATATGACGTTACTGTTGCTATGTCTGAAGCATTTAATTGTGTACTAACCAAAATAAGATAAAAATTTCCATCAGCACTATATGCACATTGAGGGCTTCTCATTCTCTAAATTTGCCTACTTCAAACGAATTACAAATTAAAGGTATTCTCAATTGCGCTGAAGTCGTTGTAAAATGTTATTAGTTCATGAATACTTCCAATGAAATAGTGTTTTGTAGGACAGTATATTAAAACTGTGCCCTTCTCCAGGAAAGAAGCATTGAAAAAATTATCTCCAACTAGACAGAACGACATGAATTTATTATGGTTATAATGGAATTGCTTCATGCCCTTGAATTAACTGGAAATTAGCATGATAAGGATTCATGTCTTCTGGGGCCTTCATTCTTTTAAATTAATCGAGAGATTACTTTATTTTATATTCGATATACTTTTTTTCATAACTTTATTTTCAATAGCAAAAATATTTTCTTTTACGTTGCTCTTATCCAGGATTTTGCAGTCAAAGGCAGTGGATCTAATTTTTGCAAGTCAATTAAGGGAGGGTATTGTAAAATAACTTGAAATAATTCGCAGGCAATCAGAGATGGTTCTCAATTTTATTTTCCTAAAATTGGAATCTGGAATCTATTTTAAAAGAAATAATAAATGCTGAATACAAGATCATTCTAATATTGCTGCCGAAGTAGCCGAATCTTACAGTCGGATAAGAATTTTTAATCAGTTTTTGGTTGTTGTAGTTTCATATCTAAAAGAAATATTCACAAAACACACAAAGGAGTTTATGAGCTTATTAAATATTTTAATCATACCGAAGAATAATCTTATATGCAGATGAAAAAATAAATCAGAAATTCTCAAACATGTTCTTCAGATTTGTCAGATTGTAGTATTAGTATTTTCACTGCAGAATATCAGCTATAGAAAAAGAAATTACTGGCACAATAGACTAGATTAACTGGTATAGAGGTTTCACAAGAGCATACAATTCAGATATCTTCCCGAATTTTCATAAGCTTTTAAAAACTTTTGTTACCTTGCCTGTTACAACGTGTACTATAGCATACATGCTGAAAGGTCGTTTTCAACTATGAAATATTAATTTTTATTTTAAGAAACAGTAAATATAAATGTGTTTATATATAGACTCTGTTATACACATATAAAATGTATCTGAAAGTGAAGGTGCCTTAAATATTTTGCAAAAACAAAAAACGGCGAATAAATACAACTTTGTAAAAGCTGATATGTACTGATGCTATTGGCGACGATCTTGCCATTTTGAATCTCGGTCAAGTGACGAGGGTAACATCTGAACTTGCACTTTTTTTTTTTCAAAGTTTCCATACCATCCAAACGTGAGAACACTGAGTCTTCACCTCGACAGATAAACATGCATGTGTCCCGCTACATGATGGGCTTTAATGTAATCAGGACTCGAACCTACGACTCGACGGAAATAACGCCGGCCATGAATTCTCGGCTGCCATGGCTATAACAAACGAAGAAATGAAATGTAAAAATTCTGACACGTTCACGAAAATTCACTTGTATTGTGATAATATATAACTAAATAATTCTGTGAAAAGTGATTTATTAGCTGAAAAATTAGGTAAGCATTTTTAAATACGATAAGGCAAATGAGAACATTAGTTGAATTTAAATTAGTTCACATGGATTTAAATCTAGAGCTTCCACCGAATACTAGTTTAGAATGACGAAATAAGTCGGTCTCACACTTCCAGCAATGTGACCGAGGTTTTGAAGTGAGATATATTTCAGATTACCAGTGGCGTAAGAGAATAACGAAAAAGTGAGTAAAGGAGACGTGAGCCACACATGAATTTTGTGATGAATCCCATTGTAAGAAATTTAATTGATGCTGAGATCGAAGTGGATGAAATTTTGCTTTTCGTAGTTTTGGAATTTCATGGTAGCAAGGGCTTACAAAATAAAAGTCCACTTATTGATTTCTTTTGTTAGATAACTAAGTAGATTTCCTTTATCAAATGCTTAGTATGGTTTCAAGCCCTTCCTTTCTGTTTATTTGATTTTCAATTAACTGCAAATATTAACTTTCAGTTCTTTTAATCATCACACTGCAAAATCGGTAAAATTGTATTCGCAATCTTTTTTCTTTAACTTTTGACCTTATGAAATGCTATTCTTTTGTCTTTGTGAACATTGTTCAAATTTTAAAAGATAAAATAAATAACACCAGTCACGATTAATTTGAGTTTTTAAAATATCATCTAGACACAAAGATGTTACAAAACATGCAATCACTTCTTATTTACTTAGTGAAAACTAATGTTAAATCTTAATTACTGAAAACTATTGCAAACTGTTCATTTTTTGTAATTGGAATAATATTATTTTCAAACACGGGAATGTATTCGTTCTAGTTGAAAACACAACGAAACAAAAAATAAAAAAGATTTTAAAAATCCTGTTTGTGTAAATTTCTCGTTGAGTATTTTAAAACTGGTTAGTTGGTTGGTTTTTAGTAAGCATCAGGACTCATTAGACAGCTAAGTTTTAGTTTCTCGTATTCATGACCATAACACCTTTCGTACCTCAAAAATTCTTAGTTATAACTTTACCGGCAGATATCTTCGCCTTTTTTTTTTTTTTTTTTGGAAAAGATTCACCGGAAGCAATCCCAAAATTTTTTTGCTTGGTTTCCGACAATGACAATCTCAGGATACTGACCTGTTGAAGATAAATTATCTTACCGAGGCTACCCATTTGAAATCGTCTGACAGTCCTTCAGTATCACCACTAGTCAACAGTTGTCACTGGCTCCGATAGTAACATTCGTTACACTCTATATCACTTCTAAATTTCCCTTTACTTATATATCATTATATCTGAATCGCTTCACTTTATTTTGAGCTACATCTAATTAACATAATCACGTTTCATTTGGGTTGGGAAGAAATTATTATTTTACACAGTCTGTCTCAATAAAAGTCCCCAAGGTTAGTGAAGAGAAAATCGCGAATAACCCAACGTCACAGGGTGACAGCTCAAGTGTCGTCCTCGTCACTTGACCGAGGTTCAAAAACAAAAGGTTTGTCGCCAATATCCCTCGTGTTGTTTCTCAGAGCGACGTTAAGAAAAACTAATCAATCAGTCACTTCAAGTTGTTTGTTGTGTCCACACACAGACCCGAGCTATTTATTGTACTATAAGTTTTAGTTCTCAATTTGATTTAGATTCTTGAGTTAATATTTAGTTTATTTTTATATCAAAGACTAAGTAGGCATGGGTAATAAGCAAAAAAGAACAAAAAACAAATACAGTTAAGCTTTAGGAACTTTTTAAAGAAAACACGTCGTTCCCTCCCTGTCGGTTTTGTACCCCTTGCCGATTTTTTCTGAACGAGTACATGTGACACTGATTTTTCGCCACTGAACATCAGTGTCACATGTACTCATTTTTATTCACTTGTCATTCATTTTTTTAAAATTTTGTTCCTTCTAATAGCATGAACGGAATAATGCTCCTTTGAAAATAAATTCCTTATATCAGTGATTTGAATACGTCATTGACATACAACATCAAACTCTTAATTGTTTAGACTGACATGCAATTTCGTTCAAAATTTCCCCAAGATTCCCTATCGTTTTCGAAACAGAGAGAACAACAAAATTTCACGATATTATTGATTTGACTGGAAATTTCCACACCTTTATTGCATCATAAATTTCAAGATACATTCATTTTAATGGTTACCAATTGTCACTGCAACTATTAAATACCTTTCAAGGATTGCATCACAGCGTGTTTTCATCACTGAAGGAAAGTGGATGAAACAAAACGGACAGGTTCAAGGGAACGGTTAAGAAATAACGAGAAACACTCAGGGGGTAAGGAATCGTAAATATGCCTTTCGCAAGAGTACCTAGAAACATAGCTGAATTACAGAAGAAATTAACCATTGACCTATAACACTTTCACTTATCACAAAGATTTTTGTCAAACTAGAATATTGGGTCAGAGTTACCTTAAAAAGCGTTGTTCTTTTAAAGTTTAAAATCAGACGTATGATTTCTGGAGTAAATTTTGTTGAGATATTTGATTAAAATTATGAGTAAATGTTGAACATTATTAAGAGAAATTGTATAACTTTTTTATTGGCTATAGATAGCCCAAAGGCTTAGGATATTCTTATTCTTCAAAATATTCAGTACTTGTGTAACGTCTGTTCTCTTCATTATTTAATTCTACCGCCATCTTTCAGTCTACTTAAAGTCAATAAGTCTAATGGAAGACTCGCAATTAGCAAGATTAAAATACTTATTTATCACTGAAGAACAGGTAATGTCGTTCTCTCTCGAATCCCACTTAATTCGTTAATTCTAGATTATGCTCTAATAATGAATTTTGAGCTTATCTAATCACTCGTTCTAATTGAAAGACTTCTCCTGAAAATCCGGTTCTTATCTTAACACTTAACTGCAATTCACTTCAATTCAAAAAATTAATTTAAATGCTTCATAATCCAGATGTGGTCACGGTAGCTTAGTTAGTGGTCATGGTAGCGGACTCGCGGCCGTATTTTTCGTCCAGCCGTAGGTTCGAACCCTGAGGCCACTAAAGCCGAGCCTTGATACAGTGTATCCGGGGCTGATGCACGTTAAATCTGTCTAGGCTCAAAGTCCTCCCTTTGGTATAGAAGTTAGGAGAGGGGAGTACCAGCTCAAATGTTGCCCTCATCTCTTCAACGAGGTTCAAAATTACGAGTTCCGTTGCCAATTACTCTATTGTTAATTATTTCCCCTTTTTGCTAATAAATGTTGAGTTGGAGGGTGATTGTTTCCAGAGGGGGCCGGTTTGTAGCTCTAAACCCTTCGTGTGAACTCGGTTCTCTTGGGCATTATGTCAATAGCCCTCGTGTTGCCTCTAGTGTTACGCTAATGAAACCAACCAAGTCCAACCGTCATTATCCAGATTATAAAAATCTATCAGAAAGTCGTTATTCTCTCTCCCCTCTTCATTTTCCTTTCAATTCTATTTCATTACCTCTAATTCAATTCAGTTTATTTCTATCCTCATCAAATTTACCTAATCCCGTTTTCTTTTCTTGGCGAGGAATTGTAATTGTATGCATTTCAAATTATTATAAAGTTGCCGAGGTTATTGAAGAGAAAATTGCGAATAGACTAACGTCTCATCCGTTTACATACAGAAAAGACGAATTTAAATTTAAAATTAACAGACGATAAAATTTCATAAAATATACTGACACGAATTATATGACGAAAAAAATATAAGAATCAATGCATAAATAATAACTAATTCTAGGGGAAAAAGGTAGAATGGAATGAATACAATCAAACAAATATTAATAAGATTAAAAATCGCATGAAAATAAAATAAAAAGGAAACAGATTTACAGTCAAAGGAATCAATATCTACAGATTTAATTGTTTATTGTTATTGTAGATTGTTTCGAAAAGTCATGTAAGGAAATTTTGCTATGTAATGTATAAATTGGAAAGCCTGAAATTCCAGCATTTTCGATGTCTTGTGGAGGGAGTCATAAACATATTAAAGCCGGAAAAAAACAATCATTTTTTTCATACTTAACTTTGGTTATTTTTCAGATCCCTTCCTTATTTCCTTCCTTTGGTTATTTCCCAATATTTTGCAACAGTTGCAACAATATTTTTTACTAAACTTTTTTCATTCAAAAGAGGTTCATTTTATCGAGTTTTTAATGTATTTTTTTTTAAATCGCTTAAAAAACAACAAAACCCAGTGGCGTAGCAAGAATTGGGGTGGGGGAATCTTACTATATAAGAATTTTAATGCAAGTTACTATATGAGAAGCTAATAACCTTCCCCCACACATACACTACTATAAGGATTGCTTTATATTGAAATTAAGACGAAAACTGTTTTATAATGAATTTTTTTTATAATTTTTCAAAAAAAAAAAAAATTTAATATTCGGTATTCTGTACTCCACATAAACATTATTTTAACTTTGAAAATAAACACTGAAATTCGAAATTAGTTTTTTTAATATACGAGGTGAAGTGAGAGATCTCCTTAGTTTTTGTTCCACATGAAATTTAACGTAAAATTGAATGTTCAGTTCTTGGTTTTTACACCGTTATACAAATCACACAAGACCCTCCATCAATCTACCCCCAAAAATATTGGGGAAATTTTAACGTCTTGAAAAAGTACTGGGGAAAATATCAATAAAGGGATTTTATAAAAATTTAATAATTACACACACACACTCAGTATGCGAGTTTTAGTTTCCGTCTCCGAGATTTACTCTCCATAACGCATGCGCAGATTACGTTACGTACACACGCGCATGAATACACGGTCTATCTTTGCTTAATAGCTTATTAATTATAGTTTTATATTAAAAACTCACTCGTCCGAAGAACGTATACTTTACCTGGAATAAAATATTAGCCAGCTTGATATGATTATAAGCTAGTGTCCAGTTGGAAAAATGGTAAATTTTGTTAGTGAGCTCTCAACTCTTGACAATATTTGCACACACTTTTAGCTGTTCTTAAATCGACGAAGAATACGTTTAAACAACTAATTGACACTTACAAATATTTCCCCCCGTAAACGGGGTCGCGGTAGCTTAGTGGTCAAGGTCGTTGACTCGCGGCCGGCGGTTTTCGTTCAGTCGCGGGTTTGATCCTTGGCAGCCAAAGACCCGCCGAGTAGCCGGGGCCGATGCACGTTAAATCTTTTCGGGGCCCAAAGTCCTCTCGTTGGCGTGGTGTGGATGTTAGGAGAGGGGGTGCCAGCTCAGGTGTCGTCCTCGTCACTTGACCGTGGTTCAAAATTACGAGGTCCGTCGCCAATAGCCCTCGTGTTGCTTCTAGTGCGACGTTAATAAAAACTAAACTAAGTTTCCCCGTAAACGAACGTATATTTACTATTTGAGAAAATATTGGAAAATCAGAAGAAATAGAATAAGAAGAAAAGGAACTGATTTCCTCCTCATAGAGAGGTATTTTTAAAGGTATGCCATTTTTACACCTGCATAGGTGGAGAAATCACCAAAAACAATTGTTTATAAATCGCGATCTATTGAGATATAAATTGAATGTGCTATGCACCATTAAATAGATATATTTCTCAATTTCCCAATGGTATATAATATATTATCACGTATTGAGGGACAGAAAGAAATAATAGAAGAAGCTACAACTCCTCACTCAATCTCAAAGCCGACAGTATAATAAAGGATTTGAAATGTGCGGCCAGCTGTGTAAGCTAATGGGTTAATTATGTTTAATTTAGAAAGTATGTGTTTTAACAGGTTTCTTTCTACTAATTTTCCTTTCCACCTTCGTATTTCCACCTCAAATGAAATTGTACTTGAAGAGTACGAATATAAGAGAAAAACGACTATTTTTTTTTTCCTTCAAAAATGTTGACTTTAGTAAAATCCTAGAGGTCTTGCAATTCTCTTCGTAATGTTTTGCTGTGTAATCGAATCACTAAACGTTGGAAATATTAGAAATTCGAAAAACAGTTTATTTGTTGAAATAAATAACATTTACTCTTTGGAAACATTGTTGCGAATTAATATTCCTATTCGGCTCTTGTGTCATAATTCAATCAAATATACCGACACTAAGAGGTCAGTAACTTATACAAGAAATCGTTAGACAAATCTCACGCACAATATTTATTCAATAGACTTGCACTATAATAATAAATGGATTCCTGCTCTGCAAGATAACACCATATATTCACCCGTCTCACTAATACCGAATTAAGAGTATCCTACCGCAACTTTCACAGTTGTAGTTGACTCGATTCTTGACTTCGCCACGATCACTATCCCCCGTAACAACTCTTGATTTCGTCTACCACCTGTAAGATATATACTCAACGCTAGTGTCTATCGTGTGAATTTCTTTTAGCTTATATACTTTCCTATCTAAACCACTTCACTTTATTTCTACCTGTCTCTAATTTACCTCATCACGTTTCATTTTGGTTGGGAAGAAATTGTTATTTACAACAATCAATCTCAATTAAGGTCCCCAAGGTTAGTGAAGAGAAAACCGTGAATAGCCCAACGTCACAACATGACGGGCATTTTCTACAAATAATGCTTAATAAACAGAAAGAAAATATTGCACGAATTAAAAATATATATAAAAGAGTCGTTCACAGCGTCACAATTAAAGAGTAATTTATGTGTTCATATTTTTATCTTGAAAGTTAGGACGTTTGTTTTAAATCATTTCTCAGATATCACATTCATACATTGTTCTAAGACACACAAATGTAAATCTTTAATTTATTAATTCATACATTTTATTAAGACACTTAATTATGGCTTTTTAAAAAAATTATGGGAAAAGCAGCAAAACAATAAGTATCGAATTACAAATCTATACTCATCATATATTTCGGAATTATAGAAGGTCAGAAATCAACAAAATTTGTATTAAAGATTCACCTCCCAGTCTGCTTAGGATTAATTAAAATCTTTTAATTGATTACGAATAGAAGAAATGTTTTTTTTTCTATCCAACTGCTTTTTCTAATTTAAAAAAAAAAGATTAATACTTTTTGTTACAATATAATCGAAAATATGTGTTTCGAATTCATGTTTTTCAATAAGTCATACATATACCTAGAAATCGATTGATTTTGTAATCATTGTAAAAAGCGAAGAAATAATAATAATAAAAAAAATATTGAAACATCCTGAGAATCGAGCTGGACTGAGAATTTTCAATAGCTCTCTGAATTATCTTGATTTACTCAGCGCATGCATGTCTCTGTCAAAGAGAGATATGTCGAAAAATATTTTCACAAATTCATTTCTCAATTAAACTTTCATAATCTATTAACTTTTGTTTTATCGTACTAAAAATTGAAACTTTTTTTATATTTAATTGAATAACTATAAAAATAATGATTTTAAGAAATGAGAAAAGTTAAAGGGAAATGATATTCTTTTAAATTGTAAAAAAGAAGATTTTCTTGACAAAAAAATAAATGGATGTACTGCTTAATTAAATTCATAAAAGGCAATATTTCTAAGAACAATTATCTTACATATTTTGAAACTAGCAAAAATATTTTTTCTTATCCCTCGTAATGCTCATCACATATTTATAAATATTCGTTAAATAGTTAACAGATTTAAATGAAATTCTTAGAAGGAAGATATGTTATTGTTTTGTTTATTGTGAAAGTTCTGTAACGCACTTTAAGGACTTTACTTGTACCAGTATCTTTTAAATAAAAGCAACAAAATGACTTTGAATGCTAAGTGGAAATGAAAAAATTTGAGTATTACAACACATATGGATTTTATCACTTGTCAAAGTATATTGTTTGAATATATTATTAAGGTACAATTTTCTTGTTAACAAAGGTTTATTCCATTATAAGAAAAATTTCATGCTGCAATGGAAACTATTCTATGAAATGAAGGACAATTCTAACAAAATGGACCTTTTGTGAATAAAATTAGTCTAATAACTCTAAGTTGCATTGTAGAACACAGCATTTAATTTTAATTTTACGAATATTAAGAAACAGTTCTTAAAAGGAGAGATTTTTTTCCTCCAAACAATTGGAAAATTTGCTTGAAAATAAATCCCTAAGTTTCCTCCCAAAATTTAAAATGATTCTATTGTGAGGTATATGTATTTTAAGAAGAATAAGACATACTTTAATTAAAACAATTTGTCTTATATGAATTATATGTATTACAGTATTGTAGAAAGTTCGATTTTTCCTATTACTTTAGCTTATCTCTTTTCAAGTTTAATTCACATTATAAAGCTAATAAAATATGGTTAATTTCTCAAGTGATTTATTTGACTCAAATATTGGAATAAAATTATGGTTCAAATTGAAATCTTTGTAAAAAAGTAAACTTTTTTAAAGCTAAGAGAAATCAAATATAATAGTTATCAATGATGAAATTTGAAATGTTCGGCGAAAACAATGTTTTATATCCCATGACGAGGAAGTTTACTTGACCTTGAACATCGGTGGCTTTCGAACCCTCAATCTTTGGCTCCGAAGAAATCTTATCCGGTAACTGTTGCATTGCTCTTATCAACTAACCCAAAGAAATTCTTCAGAAAAGAAAAAAAAATCATTAGTTTTTGTTATGAAATCAAAGACCAAGCTGAAAATTTCAATGATAATGCTAAAAAATTAGCGTTCGTGGCCATGATATTTTGGCAGATTGCAAAAATTAGACGCACATGCGTTTGGTTCCGTACTGCTGAAAGCTTCAAAATAATTTGGTTTTGTCTTTATAATTCACAGTTATTTTATCGATGAAAATTCTTTATTGTGTAAAAATATATATTTTTTTCTTTTTTCGACAACAACAATTGGATTTAGTTTATTTAAGATATATTCACATTACTAAGATATATTTTAATAATTTATCGTTTGCTCTTATTTTAATAACTGATAACAACACTGCTGCCCACTTAAATTCAAAGTTTGCTTTAATTTTAATATTTAATTAAATACAGTAATACCACCCAATAAGGAACATGCATCGGACAAACATTTTGTCCCTTAAATAGATATGTGTCTTTATAAGAATAAATACATATGTAATTCAAAGGGACAGAGATCAACAAAATCATCCCTTAAATAGAGGTGTCCCTTACAAGAGGTATTACTTTAATTTATTTTTATTGCATGATCGTCTGTTTTATTCTTTTCGTTGTTAAAGTTGGCATCGTTTTTGTACTCTTATAATGTTTTGTATCGTTTGAAGATTTTTTAATGTTTTATGAAAATTTATATTTAGATTTGATGTTATACAATTAATTAAATGGTATTTGAAAATGCAGTTACCTATTGAATGATTTTCGTCGTTTTATTGCTTTGAGCAATTAATCAGAATAAAGAAAAATCAGTTAGATTTAAAGATTCTACTACATTTATTCACCAATAACCGAACTTTTTTTCAAATAAAACTTTTCCTTCCCAACAGAAGATATTTTTAAAGCAATATATTAATAATCTTATTTCATGCAAGTACGAAAATAGATCATTTTGTGGAGAAAAAGTTTAACGAACACTCAGAGTGATTCTTAAGGTGTTAAGTCATATGTATTAATTAAATTTTCGAATGATACTTTAAAAGTTTATCATAAAATAATGTGTCGAAAAATAGATATTAATATTGATAATTCATTTTACTTATACATTACTCTTAAAAGAACTTTTAAATTCCATGTATTCTTTCTTCGAATAAAACTTTAGAATTTTTTCAAGGTTTCCCAACAGAGTCTAATGAGGATGGAAAGCCGTATTCAAATTTTATTTTAATTACCGGTTGTCTGAATTATAATAAAAAATTTTTTTTAAAATGTTTTACCTTATAACCATATAGCATTAAATATTCTAAAACGAAGTATAATTTCTAACAGAATATTTCTGGAATTTGCTATAAGAAAAAAGAGAGAATTATTTAGTAAGTCCTTGTCTTCAAAGAAAGTTGAGAAACACGGAAATATATTACGAAAAGCTTATCAAGTTGTATTGTCCCTACAACAGAAAGGATCTTTTTATTTTTTGTTTTTCTTATCGCAAAATCTAGCATCTTCAATTCAATAAGTCATGAGTTTTGGGATTTTAAGGACACACTTACAAAGGGAGGGATTTGATACAGTCTTATTAATTTCGTGCTTGTGAGTCTTATCAGAATTAAAGCGGTAATATTATAAAGAAACATTTTCCTCGTGTTTTGAGAAATTCTCTTATTATAAAGTAAATAAACATACTTAAGTTTCATCATCAAAATCGATGCATTTTGTTCGTTTCTTTCTTGGCGTATTGCGTATTTCTTGGCGACTTTTTTTTTTTTAAAAAAAAAAAAAATAGAATTGAATGCTTACCAAATATCTAAGTACTTTTTAAAGTGACCTTATTAATCCGAAACATGCTTACTTATTACCATTTCCGAAAAACATTGATAAAATAATTACAATTAAAACAATTTTGGGAACGAAATAATGATTAATGAGTATATTTGTTTATTTCATTTTGAGATTCGATTTATTTTTATTTTTAATAAAATAAATGTAACGATCTACTCTTATAAAATAGTCTATACATTAATGCATTTAAATGTGTTTGAATATTGTTCATGCGTTAAAAAGTTAAAGATTCACAATTATATATTTTTGGAAGTTGAAATTGTCAACATTTGAGAATAGTATTCTTGCTTTCTTAACCACAAGGAAAAGATTAAAAATGTCGGATGAAATCCATGATATATTTATTCATTAAGTATATTTTTTCAAATAAGCGGAATGTTAGAATTTTATAAAATAAAGAATAAAAATTTGAATAAGCCAATATTGTGATGTATTTCCTTCAGTATTTAATTCTGCAGCAATTTTAAAATCTAATTAAATAGTCTATGAGTTCAAAACTCCAATTGAAGATACATATGCGAAAGACAACTCAGTTCTTAACATAGAACATCCAAGATCACTCATCCTCTTTCTCTTGAATATTTCTTTAGTCAGTAAATCCTAGTTTATATTCTAATAATAATGTCTTAGCTTACCAACTCACTCGTGCCGATTCAAGCACACACACACTTTCCAATTATACCAGATTCGTCTCTTATTACTCAACTAGGAGTCGCTTCAATCTAAATGGTTAATTCTGATTATTCAGTCCAATTTACAAATATCTATCAGCTTGTCTTTTTCCTCTGCATCCCTCCTATATCCTTTCAATTCTATTTCGCTTGTATACCCCTCTGTTTAATTCAATTCACTACACTTCTTATCTTCCTCTAATTTGCCTAATCACGTTTCAATTGGTTGGAAAGAAATTGTAATTGTATGCAATTCAAATTGCCAGTTAGTCCCCAAGATTAGTAAAGAAAAAAATACGAATAGCTTAATGTCATAATACTATATATAATCGGATTCCAGAAAGATGAAGTCACCTTTGAAAGATACATAGAGGATATATGGTATATAAGGTATATAGAACATAAAGGTATATCGAATGCACAGAATACCTTCTTATGAATTCACTAGCATTTTCAATAGTGACATGCTTCACAAGACATGCAGCAGCAAAAAAAAAAAAAAAAAAAAAATCTACTCAAACATATTAAGAGTAAAACAACTGCTTACTAATATTTTAAATCTGTAATATACATGAAACTAAAAGTTTGAAGCTTCTGATGGCATTAGTTCGATGTTAGCTACAGTTTGATATTTTTTCATATATTTTATTTAACAGTATTATTATCTTACTTTCCTATACTTCTAAAATACCCTTATTTTTTCTAAAAAAAATATTTTAACCACTTGTATATAGTACGTATTTCTTCAACAATTAGAAATGTTATCGACATAACTGTTGCGATCTATCGCCTTTTGATAAAATATCAGGAAGATCAATAACTACTTTCTTAGTCTATTAATATTGATATAAAATGTATCAACTATTCAGAATCAATTGTTGAACAAATAGTCCTAAGATAATTAAATATCAAAAAGATAAATACTTACCTTAATTTGCTGATATTGATATTGTTGCATTTGCATCGGCACTTAGTAGAACAATATTTAAATTTAGTACTTCCTTTAAATGCTTGATGCTCAGATTCTTTGACCTGTAAAATATGATCTATGGTTTTTAGGCAAATAAAATAACTCAAAAGAAGGATTATTCTCACTAAAATACAAATAACAATAAACTTTATTCGCTCGTCTTCACAAATTCCAACTACAAAATACAGCGAGCCGGCGAATCTACCGAAAATTCTATTTTAACAAGTTGAGTAGTTCGCAGCTTCTTCTCGCGGACGCGACAGATATGAAACATGTTCACACGATTCAGAATTAAATCATTTGAAAAAAAAAAGTTATAAAATTGTTAATATTTTTATGATATATGGTTATTAACAAAATTGCTCACAGTTGGGTTAAGTCGGAGTTGCATCATATGTAATGGAGTATTAAATATATTAATACTGAATTAGAGCACAATAACGGACCAGTAAAATTAATACAAATGAAGAACTACTTATCTGTGTAAAGAGGGATTTGATGCGTTCCAAAGCAAAATCTTTTTATCTAATAGATACAAATATAAAAAGTACATACAAGTATGCAAATGTTTTAAGTTGGTATGATATGCAAATAATATATCTTTAAAAATTAAATAGTTTTAATGTTGTTCAAATAAATGTAAAATTTAAAAGAAGTCGAAAACTTTTTAGATTTTGATAACATCATTTGAAAATGAAATTTCTAAACCATCAAGTTTTAACACTTAAAATTTCAAGTTTAAAATCATCTTATAAACATAAAAACGCTATTACGTTTTCCCTTACATGATATATATTTTTTTATTATTGTTTGTTTCATACATTTCTCTTTTTTTTTTTTTCTGGATACAAACTAGGTTTAATCAGATTTTTTTTTCTGCAGACGATCGCAACTCAGCAAGATTTTGAAATCTAATTTTACTCTTACATAATAAAGGATAATTTTTTGCTGATAGTTATTTACTTCAAAATATTCATATGTATGTATACATTCGGATGTGTGATAACTCATTTTCAAAAAATTCATAAAAGAGCCAGTTTTCAACGATTTTAAATTATTTATAGCACTGTCATATGCATAATACGTGTCAAACATATTACATATCCCATCTATTTTAACTTTTAATTTTATTAATGGCAACTCAAATGAAGACAACGAGTCTTGATCAATAAATGAGATTTCAGAGTTTATTGACATTTAATCAGGTAATCATATTTTTTATGTAAAATGTCAATTAATTTTTCGATTCAACTGATTGGAGCCGAAACAGAAAATTGAAATAATCGAAGGAATATTTGTAGTTTCTTGGGGTTCATCCAAAGTTCTGTTTTCTACTTAAAATAAAGTTTTCGTTGTCAGTTTATATTTTCTATCCTTTCCTATCACCTTCTGCTTGACATTAACGTCTTAATGTGAAAAATAGTGGCACAATATAACTCGAAATCATCGTATTTGGGAATCGTGACGAAATCACTAACTGATATAAGATAACCATTTCTTTTATAATTTGTATCAGGATAGTGATAATAAAAAATACCTATTCCAAAAAATGTCACATAAATATGAAGTCAATTTTTCTTATTTTACACACATAATTTTGATTCTATTCCTATTGAACTTTGCATTATATGATAAGATGATTATCATTTCGTAAATAAATATTTCCCCTTAACAAATTTAGGTGGTTTTATAACCTTTTTTAAAGACTTTTTTTAACGGCGTTTTGAAATTTTCATTCAGTAATTTTTTTTTTTTTTTTTTTTTTGTAATTATTTTTTAGAGAACATTCTTAACTTTAAGTAAGCTTCCCCTTTTTCATATCGAAGATTTAAGACAAGTTTGATTCGGATTCGTCCTAGGTATAATTCTTTAAGTAGTGAGGAATGCGAGTTCTTCATTTCAGTTCACAAAAGAAGATTTTGAGGAAGAACAGGACCTTGTGATAAAGCCGATAGAGCTTCTATGTCTTGTGATAGCTCAAATTAGAAGCGTGAAAAGCTAAATGATCTTACAGATTTATTCTTCGGTTTTTTAATCATAGGCATGACGTCCATATCCAATATTAAATTTTTAGAATGATGTTATTCTAACTGAACAAAATGTGAGTTTCATCGATGATCTTTCTTGTATGATTAACTCTGAAACTAAGAAGGTATCCGTACTCATTTAAAACGCCATTTTTGTCAAAATTATCGATTTTCTAATTTTAATGTCAGTTTAAAATGTAAACTTTTTTCTATCTAATAGTGTTTGAATTTTGCTGATACCTTATTTAGAAATTAAGTTACTGGGATTTGAATTTTACTCGGTAGCTGATTTTTAATTGCATTTGAAAGTTTGATTTTGATTTTTCTCAAAATGAGCTTTCTCCACATATTCTCGTATGGCAACGTAGATATCAGAAAAAGTTATGAACCAAATTAATTAAAATTTTGCAAGTATCTTCCTTATATAGTTTTTAAGAGCCCCTACTACTTTCATGGTTATGAAATTGATATGTTTTTAGTAACAAAGGTGTAAATCATCTATTGTCATAACTTTTTCTTGATTTTTCAATGTTATTTGACTCCAAACACAATAAAAATTGTAGTAATATAATTTTCTTCATGAAAGTAGTACCAGCCCCAAAAATGTTGTTATGAATAAGATAAAATTTACAGAATAATGATATTTTTGTTTACTTTTGAGTTATGAGCGTTATTCTGATAGTCACTTTATGTACTATTTTCACCATGTTTTCCACTCCAAATTTTTTTTTTTTGAATTAAAAGCGGATTATTAAATGTGTTTTTCCTAGTTTTAGGTTATATTTTAGCATTAAAAATATTTTGATAGCAAATATCAATGAATTTCAAAAAATTTTACTCGAAGATGAACGGATACCTTAATAGCTTTTATATTAATTTTGACTTAATAGTTCAGTTACTTACATTCGTAGTAATAATACCATCTAAATAATTTAAATAAACTTTATTTATAAAGCGGTTAAGATATCTATATGATACCAAAAATGATACGTGACGGTTCTTATGAATTTCTTTCAAATTATTTTTAAATGTCTATCGAAGCTCGATTAATTTAAGAATTAATGAAATTTTATATAAAACTAATGTATGCGTGTAAAAAAGGCAAATGTTTTACTCTTAAGTAATTCCATGATAGTAAACTTAAATAATAGAGATGACGAAGTAAAAGCTAGTTTTAACATTATTACGTCCAGAAATTAGGATATTACGGGTCACAATGGTATATTTTATACATATTTTACTATCTAATTAATAAATTGGTAGATGTATTGCATCGGCTAGAGCCTTTCGTTGTTAGGAAATGAATTATTCTTTCTTTCTTTTTGAGGGTAGTGTTTAGTAAACATTATTAAAGTTAATAATATTTCTTCTTGAAGAAATTGAAGTATATTTATTTTGCAAAAGCATCTGGAAATAATTCTGAATATTCTAGAATCTTTACAGGTAAACAGAAATTGTTTCAAACTCTATAACAACTCTTATAAAAGTGAGTAAACAGTAGAGAATCATATGGATATAAACGTGGTCTGTCATATTTTGAAAGTAACTCCACCCCGATGGGGATCTTCGAATGCATATACCGTATCTCGAAGCGTGAACCGATTATCAAATATTTGCTGATCAATTCTTAGATTGTGGATAGTAAATTGTGACGAATGTAATATATTGGCATTGCGAATGATTGTGGGTAACGCTTCTCGTTTTCTATTTGGAACTGTGGGATTTTGTTTTGGCTTTCTGATATCATATCTATAACACGTTAATAGTAATATTGACTTTGAATAATATGTAATGGGCTAAGATAACCTCAAATATAGCAAGTTCGAGAAGTTTTTACGAAACTTTGCTGAAAAGTATCGAAATTTCTGAAGAAAATGTAACGGTAGCGGGAGATAATAGGAGCTTTAAAAGGAAATTTTCTCTTACTGGAGTTTTCACATTACGTTTTGGTTTTGATTTGCTCCCTGTGTATTAGACGCCGAAAGTGACATCATGGTTTTTCTTGAAGAGACCACTTCTTTCAATGGGTACGTACCTTATTTTATTTATAGAGGTTTCGAAAACTTAACTTCGATTCAAATTGAATTAAAGAGAATATTTTTTTTAAAATTAAAAATTACACAAAAATATTTTTATATAGTTATTTATAGTCATTTTTTAAAAAAAATTAATAATTTCTATTCATATGAAACAGGACATTTTAAAAGAAGAAAATCTATCAAGGTAGAGTTTTTCAAAACATGTACGCCTTCAATATTTTAATGTCTCTATTGGTGAACACTGACATTTTTTTAAAATATAATAAAACAAGCTTACTGGAATACGATGCGAGTACCTCTTTCAAGTATTCTGTTGCTCCGACAGAGTTAAGTCTAAATCCCACCAAATCAACTCTACACTCCATAAAACTTCCGTGCACATCACACTAACACTGTTCCTATTACAGTAACCTTATTATTCGCTTTAATTTTTTGTTGCTTTTAAACGACTTGATTACGAGTATATCTATTCACTCCACTTCTAAATTTAATTTACATCACGTTTTATTTGATTGGGAATAAGTTGATAATTTAAATATAAAATCAGATAGAAACCCACAGATGTCAGTCAGAGGTAAGTATCACGAATAGCCCATGTTACAAAGAAATATGTATTAAATTAAGTACAAAAGAATCGTCTTATATAAGCAAATTAGAAAATACTTATAATTAAAATTATAAAAATCTGTCATTCAAGACAAAATAGTTGAAAATTTGAGTTAAAGTAATTTAAAAAGCTGTCTGTCGTTTAACACGCATAATTTAATCTAAGAGACTTACGAAATTTAGCAATATATATATATATATATATATATATATATATATATAATCTAAGTAAAAAGAGGTAAAAATTAAATTCATTGATTTTTTTTTCCTGCCAGTAAATTATTACAGTTAATATTTTCGAAAAAAAAAATATACTAAAATTATTTTAATAAGCTGAATAACTATAAAAGTTTGAGAATTGTATTTCAAACAATTATCTTCCATAATTTTCTGAATATTAAACACTTTTGAATACTTACAAGTTTGAAATTAACCGAATTTATATCATTTACACACGACACCCATACTTTTGAAATATTTTCCTTTTGCTGTTAGGTATAAGGAACTTATAATGCATGCTTTATATGTGAAGTATATCATTTTTAAAGTTTGCAACAATAAAAAAAAAGTAATTTTAAACGGTGATCTAATGGCGACAGATAATCCAAGGTCATTATTATTGCCTGTCTTCATAGCTTACACATGCTGAAGATAATACTCAATAATTTTTTGGTCATGAAAAATTTAGTTTTAAGGAAGATAGCTGGTAAGCTTTAAGGTTTATCATAAAATCATTTTATGGATTACATTGCTTAAGATTGGAGGAAAATATTCAGTAAGAGGAAAGTGGATTAAAAAAAACTAGGGAAACTAGAAACCTTTTTCAAAGAAAGAATTTAAACATTCTTATATTTGGAAATAATGTTTTATAAAATACTTTTTTCTTTTATCCATTAAAAGAAAGTTTGTTTATTTAGATAAAATCGATTGATAAAACATATCCATGCAACAAAACGTACATTTGAAAGATCTAACTGATTTGAAGAAAGATATGAGGGAGTATCGTAAAATTTTAGTTATTGCAAAGAAATAACTGAGATAACTGGATAAAATTTACTCTGCATATTAATTGATACTTATATATATAATGTTGTAAATTACAGCTATTTATGTTCATTTGTTTGGTATTAAGAAACCATAGATTTAAGTAACTCACAGTATGGGGAAGATAGAGTTCAAAATCTACTCAGTTCTACAATGAAGCCTTCGAAAGGTCAAAAAATGCTGAGAGAAATGTATAACTATGGATGGCGACTACGTAGAGAGAAAAAATATAATGAATAAAAACTAAGCTTTTGTAAAGATTATTTTTAGCAATATTTAAAACTTTGCGATACTCCGGGGCAATAATTAAAATGTTACGATGCTTCCTGAAACCCAATAAATCGGCATTAATTGTTGTATTTTACTACATTATGCACATAAAGGTAAATTAATATGCAGAATGAATGTTACTCATATATCTCTGTTATATCTCAAAAAGTATAATATTTAAAATTTTACTATGTTCCCTCACATAACTTGCAATTTCTTATTGATTTCAGTTATTTGAAAAGAAATTTATTGCTTAAATCCGTCTTTAAAGGCAATATTTCATTTTAAATGTTAGTGATGCTAACATTTAAAAAAAATAAAAAACTGTAACGATTTTTATAGGAAAAATTTATTACATATTATTAGTTTAAGAAAAATATATTCATTCAGTTCCTAAGAATTTAGCTCTGATCCTTTAATTTCCAATCAATATTCAAAAATATTTAATTTCTTTTGAAATCAAATGCTTTTAAAAGAAAAGACTGTATTTTATCAAATACTTTTTTAAGAAAAAAAAATTGCAATATGTCAAACGATTTCTGCCGAAAGAACCGCATTTTGCCATACGATATTGGAATAAAAAAGCGCTCTCGTCATTGTTTAAGAAAACAGTAAGGAATACTTAAGTCAGCGTATCTATTAAGCTGCTTTTTTGCGTGCCAATCCTTTTGTGAGTTTGAAAAAGGATTTTTTTTTCGCATATACGGATAATAGTTAAAAGATTTGAAACCCCTTCGCATAATTTTTAATTTTATTATTAACTGAAGGAATACTGCCTGATTTTATTAATTTTTGTCAAAAATGCGTATAATATCGAATTTAATTAGACACCCAAGTGGCTATTGTTTTATGTGGGCGTTTTGGCATACCAGATCACTTTTCAATTTTTTTATCGTTTGCTTCAATTTTAATTACATTTAGCTTAAATATATTCCATTATTTCATTGTTTACTTTAATTTTAATTACATGTTACTGATATAATATTCAATTTAATAATTCTCCATTTGCTTTAATTTTAATAGCGGAAAAATTTACTATAGTCCATTTCGCGATATTTCATCATTTACTTTAGTTCTTACATTTGAGTAATTTAATAATAATTATAAGGAAAAAAACGCACCTTGAGTGGCTAAATCTGTTCTTGCAAAATTTTGCATAGAACGTTTTTTTATTTTTTAAATGTTACTCTGACTATCAAGAATTTTACATATTCTTAACGAATTCTATCTTTCTTCTCATATTCTTAAAGAACGTTTCACATATTCTTAATGAGTTCTCTCTTTTCTTCTCGTGCCATTACAATCACGTGACAGCAGATGTCATTCTGAAACTTAAAGCTATGTGACACTGTAATAAATAGAATTCTTTTGAAAGGAATGTCGGAGACTTGTTAATAGCAAAGCAAAGCAAATCGTGAATCTTTCTAGGGTGATCAATTTTTTTGCTGAGAATTGAAAGTAAATATTGTTCCTTTTAGGGTGAAAAATATTAAAAGGAAGCTATTATAAAAAAATGAGTGACAAGGAAAATAACCACGGTTTAACTTTCGACAGCGAAAGGCAATGCCACCACTCTTATCATGATGGAAGAATTAAAAGGTTAATATATAAGTTTTGGGATGAATAGGAACGTGTCATAGTATCTTGATTGCAGAACTTTGGAGAAAGAAAGACATTTATTAATTTTCTTATTTTTTTTCTTATCTTCGACAAATAACCTGTGGAATAAACACATCTATTATTCTTCCTAAGTTCATTAAGCTAAAGGTCCTTTCAAAAGGAAAAAAAAATCCGTACACGTGTTTATTTTTTAACGTGTAAAGGTTTTTATTTTTCTTAAGTTTTAGCTTTTATCAACGATGTTGTTCCCAGAGATATCATGACGCTGTATTTTATGAATTTTATTTTCTCTTCCTTTTGATTCAATTGAATTCAATAATACTACAAACGTTTTGAAAATTAAGGAGTAACGATACTTTAAAAATCACCAAATTATCGAAAAAATGTTCACTACTTTATTCTAATTGTAAGACCTTTCTAAAAATATATACTACATTTCGAAGCTCTAGCTACACTATTTAGCGATTTTTAAAATCTTTTTGTAACAGTGTGCCAAATTATTTCAATGCCTTTTAATATTTTAAACTTTATCTCAGCTTTTTGTTTTTCAGGACGGTCAAGTACTGTTAAGGCTTCTTCTGTAATTAATACAACCTTTTGAAATTTTTCTTGGTGGTTTTTCATAATATGTTTGATATCTCTATGTACGCTATAAGGATTTAGATGAATAGTTATCTTCTTACAAAAATCCAAAAAATTCGATACAGCTGTTTTTTTTTTTTTACAGTTTTTCATAATGCCTATTAAAATAACTTGTAAAACTGCAAACAATACTAGTACGACTAAACCCAATCACATAGTTGTGAGAAATACTTCTTAGATATTGAGCAAACAATTGCTTAAAAATACTAAAATTTGCAGAAGTAGTAGGAATTTTAAAGTAGTGAAATGTTTAGAAAAAAATAAACTTTAAATAACAATTTATACAAAATGATTTTTTTTCCTGAACTGTACATTTTATACGTGTTCAAATATAGTGAATAAAACTTTTTATTATAGTTTTCTAATTAAAAAAAAAGTTGTTCACAGAGGATACCATGAGAAATTTTTAAATACTGATCCTAATACTTTAAATATTAATCCTTTTATCACTATTTAAAGTGATAAAAACGAATTAATGTTATGTATATAAATTCAAAACTAAAGTTACGCACTTCAAAATATAAACTATTTAAAATGATTGTATGGTAATTTGGTGATTTCTATAAATAAACCTTTTATAGATTCAAGAAAGAGAGTGAACTCTTAAAAGTTTAAAAAAGACTTGTTCTTAAAGTTCTAATTTGAATTACGTATTATATAAAATCAATAAAAATTATCGTTACATTTTCTGACGTGGTAATATCATACTACGAACGGAAGAGATCACTTTCTAAATAGAATTGAGTCGATGCACACACATAAAACGATATTAAACTCAAAATTAATTGAAACAACTATTTTTATTTAATTTCTTGCATTAATCTAATTGACATGAATAGGCATTACTTTGATATTATTGGTACAGTTAATTATTTTTTATTTTATTAAAAACTGATTCACCATGACACTTTTATCAAAGTGATCTTAGTTCCTCAAATCAGGAGTTTTTCTCTAGAGTGCACGAGAACCAGATACCTTTTCAGATTTTCTGAGAACTGAAAGGTCAATGCGATACTGCCAAATGTATTCGATTCCTTTCAAATCATAAGCTAATTTTTTAAGTATTTTAACACCACAAAGAGTGAACCATGAGGCAATCGAGTGCATCTTTTTAGATTTAAAATTAGCGAAAAAAAGAATGAATTGAATTTTTCATATTAAGCCTTCTTTCACATTTTATAAGGAAGAACACAAGTTAATGTAAATATTGGGAATAGTTCAAAAAATAGCAGTTTTTGACGATAGCTGGCGTTGCTGTGACGATTTAGTTGTTATCTACGTCTCTGTTAAACAGCACCAAAACAAATTCGACACTTTCATAGAAAAGTTAATAACAAATTGGTGCTATGTACATACAAGTTTGGTTCAAAATGTAGCTGTTTTTGACGACAGCTGGCATTGCTGAGTCAATTTGATTCTTTCCACGACGCCAAAAAAATCTGACACTGATAAATCGGCAAATTTTGATTTGATGGCTATTTGTTATGAAATCAAAATTTGATTGCTGCCATGTCGTGTTGTCGCCGTCGATGAGACCAGGATTTAACATTATACATCGAAAATCAAACAACACTCAAAATAATGGGTTGATTTCGGTGAATTTACTCCAAAGAAGGCGAAGATGATCTCAGTTATGGAGATGATTTTTGAGATGAGAAGAGCATCATTCTCATGGACTTCATAGACGGCGATCACCACACTTACTACAGTGAGTTATCCCAGACTCCTTTCTCGTTCATATCCTGGTTTTTTTTTTAACCCACCCTCGTATTATAACATGTTGATTACTTTATTTATTTATTTATCTCTCTTTCGAAATGCATTTCGTTAAAAAAAAAGTAGTTGGAGGAAAACTTTTTGCTGTTCAATTGGTGAAATCGTAGCTTTAAGAAAATGACATGTTTACTAAATAATCAATTACGATCCTTATAAAATGGGGACACGAGTCTCACTAACTGTCAAAAAAATGTTGTTTAAAAGGCTTTAACATGTAAACACTTATTTTTAATTAACATAAAGGAATCCAGCGAAATTATGAAGGAAGGCTTTTAAAAATGACAAAACTTTCTAAATGTTTTATTCGCTAACCAATTAAAACTGTTTTTTTTTTGTTGTTTTGTTTTATTGGATGATAATGACTGTTATTTAAAACTTTTTTTCCTTGAGCTTGGAATCACATGTTTTGATCCCGAGTTGGAAAATATTTACACTTTTGTTTCCTAATGGGCGTAAGAGCTAAACATTTCAACGTGCAGGAAAACGTTATACGCACACGCATAAATTTAATTTGTTTTACAATCAGAGCTAAAAAAAAAACTGTGACTTTATAAATAATACTTTAAAAATTGTTGAAGATTAAACATCATTCACATTTTAATAAATTTAATCCTGATTTTACTCAGCAGTTAAGGCACTTGTTCGAGTATCTCAAAATTGACAAAAAAACATTCATGAGATATGCTATTGAAGATTTTTTTTTTCTTATTTTCCAGAGTAATATGATATTAATATATTTTATAGTTAATAATTTGCTTAACCTATTAGCTTACACATCCGGTTGGCAAACGGTCGCACGTTTCAAGTCCTTTATCATATTGCCGGTTGTAAGATGGGCTGAAGAGCTGTGCATAGCTTCATCTTAATATTTCTTTCTTTCCCTCAATACATGGCAACATGTTATAAACTGTTGGTGTAAAGAATAATTGTTTTTGGTGATTTCTTCACGTTTGCAGTAGTAAAAATGGCGTTCCTTAAGAAAAACCTCTTTAAAAAGAATTTAGATTCTTTTTCTTCTAATTCTTTCAATTAGATTTATTCTAATGCTACAATTTTCTTAAAATTAAATAGTAAATATTGAATCGATTATGGGAAAAATATTTGATAGCCAATGGGTTAATCTGGTAGTATTTAAAGCAAGTCTACGAGCATAACTAATTCAACAATCATATTAGCGAACTAAAAATGTATTGTATTACTTATATAACGTAAAAAGGTATTCATTGATCCTTAAATTATTTTTCTGAACAGAAAATGTGGTTTCTATAAAACAGGATTGTCAATTGATTGTTGGTGAACCGAATGTGAGATCTTCTAATTCTTTCCATACAGTTCTTGATTATATAAAGGAAAGCGTCGCTTTAGCTAATGCAGCGTGTGGAAATAGAATTTTTAGTTCAAAAACTCTCATTTATTTAGAACAAGTCCTATAGTTATCTGTCGCCTAACAGACATTTGAAATAAAACGTAATGTCAGTAACTGCAAATAAAATTTAAATTTATTATCACAACAAAAATGATTTGGCAACAACATACAAGTAAATAACACTGATAAAAACCAGCGAAATTTACAGCGTCTTTACCGTTGATGGAAATTACATTTATTACGTTATACTTTGGCCATAAAAATAAATGATAGGGGCCATAAAAATAACAATTTTTTACCAAACAGTGATTATAAACAGGACAACTTAAACTATGGAACTCAGAATTGCGATAGAATATTAATCATTAAAGACTGACGAATTATTTAGCCAAAAGAGAGAGAGAGAGAGAAAAGTACATGCAAAATCAGAAAATTTCATTTTCCAAATTTATTAAGAAAATGTAATATGTGAAATGTATAAAATTGTGTACCGAAAATTATTAAAGTTATACAGAAAATGTTTTTAAAAAAGTATAAGTTTTTATTGTAAGATGTTTGGTTTTAATTCTTGAAAAGGTTTTTTCTATCGTTTGTTTTAAATTTAATACTTAATTTAACGATTTTACTTTTATGGTGTCATTGCTTGCTTTCATTCTTTTTATTGCTTAAAGTTGGTTTTGTTTTAATATTTTAGAAGAGCTTATATTTTTGAGAGAAATAAAATTAACGTTTAAGAACTTGTTACAACTTTTTATGCCAATTTTGTATAGATATTTGATGTATTGATTCTAAAAACACAACTTCAATAAAAAAAATTGTAGAATTTGTTATTAGTTGCATTGATTTTTAAAAAATACTATGCCGAACCTATGAAAATAATTGTGAAACCGTTAAAGAGAATTCGAAATTTTTTAGAATTGTTTTAAATTGATTATATGTATTTTATCGCGTTCAGCTGATGAATTTTTTTATTGTAATTTTGACACACATTGTCGTGATTTTTTAACAATTAAAACAATAAAATCCAGCTAAAAACTATTAAGTTTTAGTTAATATCTAGTGTTTTTAGTGATTTTGTTTTATGAATTGCGAAATTGAATATTTTATTTTTTAAAAAAAATATTAGATACAAATTTATTAGTTTTAATATGTGAGTTTCAAAGAAATTTTTTGACCTTTTCAAGTGTTGAATATTCACTTAATAATTTCTATGTTGAATTAATGAGGAAACATAAGCAGATTCTAAGTAGCATTAAAATACATAATAATTTATTCTCGAGGATTTTTAAAGATTACTTCATATAAAGTTCAATAATTTCAAAGAACTATAAACTTCTTATCAGATGGTACTTATTTCCTTGGAATATCTTCAAGGAATTTTGAAAACTTCTTCCTTTAAATTTTATTTAAATAAAGAAAAATTCCATTTGTCTTTTAGAATTTCACAACTATTTTTTACGTGATTCATAGCTTGTAAATAACTCTAAAGTCTTATTCCATTGTTATTCAAAGGAAAAATCTTGGTTAGCAAAGTCTAAGTAACAAAAATTTCTTCTTCTTCTTTTTATTTTTATAAAAAAAAAAGGTAGGTTAAGATTTCGTTTCAAAACTTTTGCGAATAATGTCAAAATTCACAGATAGGTAAAAACACTAACACATTTGCCACAGGTAAGATTTTTCGAAGGCGATAAGGAACAGTTGCTTTGACATAGCGTGTTGGTGAAGCATTAGTAATAAGTCAAATGCTATTTGAAAGATGTGTGAGTTGGTAATCGAAACGAATGTTTTATATTAGAAAGAAAGCGACATAAATACTGTTTTCATAAAGAAGTTTCCTGCTCCAGACAAAACACCGTCATTTTTGTGACATATTTTTTTACCATTTCTCTTCCCCAACAAATATTTTGAATGTCATATTTTCACTGACGTCTGTCGTTATTTCAGCTCAGACGTTTGGCAACTAAATTTCCAGTATTTTCATTAACGAAACACTTTTTTTACCTGCTCGAAGAGTAAACAAGACGCGAAGCATTTAACAAATTAATAACAAAAAAAAAAAAAAAAAAAATTAAACGATCATCCTCGGTTTCTTTATCAAACAACCGAACTTTCTACTGTTAATTTTTTTTTCTCCTTTAATATGAACAAACTTCCAAGGTCACAAATGCTGTAACAATATTAAACTAAACAGAGTAACAGGTACGCTTCACCTTTGGGCGGAGAGATCTTTCTGCTGGTTCAGAAGTTTATTTTCAAGGTCGTAAAGCATTCGATTGATGACCTTTTGTTTTCTTCTGAAAAAGAATCTTTGGAATGCGATCTTCAATGAGAGATCACTTCAAATAAAGTGTAAGCTAATTGTCCTGTATTTAATTATCTCCGCTTTCAATGACTTTTAACTCTCCAGGTTAGTTGGACCCATTGCCCTAAAGGAGAGATAACAGAAAACCATATTTATGTCCTTTTACTTTCAAGATTTATTTAAGAAATGTTAAATAATACAATCCATAAATACTAATTTAACGAAAACTAACACTTTTTGGATTGGAGACATCTGAAACAATACAATGATCGTTAACAGTTGGATTGTACAAAACAATGCACTGCTTACAACTACATCATATGAGATTCTTGGAGTTATTTTTGTTACCTGTATGAAAAACATTACGATGAATTCAAACAAAATGACACATGCAAATGTCTCTTAATAACTGTCGGTGCTTTCTGATTTGGTTAACAATACTCTTCGTTGTGATCTGTTAGTTAGGTTTAATGCTGTTATAGAAATGTAATAGCATATAGAACATTGACCTTAGAATTTAAGCCAACGATTATATGACAAAAACAAAATTTAAATAGATATTTCATTTTTAAAGCGTCCTGATCACAAAAAAAATCGTTTAAGTGAAATTTTCAAACAAAAATTCATTTCATTCAAAGAAACTCCTTTTTATGCCAAATTCATGAAATGTAATCGCATTTCTTCGTAGGTAAATGGTTTTATTTCGCATAGAAATTCTGTAAATTATTCATTATTTTTTTTCTTATGATTTACGTTATTTACCAAATATTCTGTGCTTAAAGAATTATAAATAGATTAAGCAATATTTATTTATCTAGTTTAAAGCCATATTTACCATGAATTTTATGTAAAATGAAAGATTTTATTGTGATTATATTTCTGCGATATAATGCTGAATAATTTGTGTATTTTGTTATGTTACTTATGTTTGTAAATAACGTTTTATTATATTGCTACACGAGATATTCATAAAACAGAAAATTATAATAAATATGAGAGACTTCGAATCATATATATATATATATATATATATAAGATAAAGCAATGAAATTGTTATTAAAACATATAAAAATAAAAGAACAATTAAAATCCAAAATCAACAAAAGAAAACATTTATAGAACTATGTAAAACAGATGAATAAAAATTGAATCAAATTTGAAACTAAATGAATAATTTGAATACCCAACAAAACAAAACATGCATATTCAGACTGGGGACTGAATTGTGGGGTTAAACATGTTCTACGGTACCAACCCTCCCCAATGCATCTTGTTGAGTAAAAATTGGATTACTCCAAAATTCAATTTGTAAATTAAAGAAAAGAAACAGAAACGAAGAAAATGAAATACGAAATATCTCAATTACTAATTTTTTTTCAAAAACTAATATTTTCCAATCAAATAAAATATTCTTCACCTAAAAACTTTCCAATTAAATTTTTTCAATCAAAAACCATCTATTAAAATTTCCATTAAAAATATCCAAAAAAGCCATTCAATTAAAAGCATCCAATTAAAAATTAAAATTTTTTTTCAAAACATTAAAACAGTATAATTAAATTTTTTTAGTTAAAGATTTAAAACTTTAAAAACAACAACATATCCAAATCCATGTTTTTCAAGAAAAATCAATTCAAATCATACAGATGTAAAAGCAAAAAATTAAGATCTTGTGACAAGTGATCATGAACTACAGTGCAATAGGTTCAAGGAACCTTTTAAACGATGATGTCTAATACTAAGCAATGATGCCAGATAAAATTTGAAAATCAATAATACTTAGTTAAGCTGAGTATAAAAAGTTTCAAAATATGGAATATTTAATAAAAATCTACTAATAAATACAATCATGATTAGAAATCATATCCAATGATATATATATACACGAGTATCTCATGCGTTAAGTGAGAAAAATTATCTTAATCGAATCGTTATATTCACATCTCTGATTGCTCGGAACGAAAACAAACCCATTTTGTACTGTATGATACCTGGTGATGAAAAATGATTTGTTTTCGAATATATTGTAAGGAAAAGAGCATACTTGGAACATGGACTATCTGTTCCCTCCACCTCTAAATCGAGATTGAGCTAAATAAAAGAACGCTATGCTTACGGTGGGGCGTCCAAGAACCAATACATTTCGTGCTTTTGAAACCTAACAAAATGCTCGATTCGGAGAGATACTGTCGACAAATGTATTATTTAAACAAAGTACTAAAAAAAAAAGAGTTTGGCGATGTTCAATATGAAGCACATCATATTGCATCCTGAAAATGTCAAACCATGTGCTGCTTTAGCGATTCATCAAAAAACCACAGAGCTAGGCTGAGAATTTCTTCCGCATCTACCGTATTCAGCAGACCTAGCACCTTCCAGTTATTACTTGTTTATCTCCCTGCAAAATTTTTTGAAAGAAAAAAAATTCAAAACTGTAGCATACGCCAACCTAGCACTACTTGAATTCTTCGCTTCTAAAGACAAGACATTTTTTTTAAAAATGGCCTTTACAAATTACCATCACGCTGGCAAAAGTTCCTAAATAACGACAGAAAACATATCGTACAACAAATATGATTAAATGTATAAAAATGTATTATTTTCCTTAACTTCACAAACGGACAGAACTTTCCAGTAGACCAAATATATTATTAGCATTTTCTCTGTTATGCGATTATTCTAACATCTTATAATTAGATTCATATTTTGTATGAATGTAAAAGAACATAAAAAAGTATTTCGATACTTACAATTTTCATCCCATCATCAATTTTTAAAAGTATTTTTTAGTTGAGTTACTCTAAATTTTAAATTATATTTAAGGACGGTAATTAATGTATACCAATTTAGCAACTATTTCCTTTTTCAGATATGTATTAGACTAATATTTCAGATAAATATTGTTCACATTGGATCTTAATTTCGAATACTCTTATGGTCGAACGTTTAATTCCTTATTAGAAATTTGTGATCATTTTCTCTGAAGGAAGTTATTAAGGTTCGCGAAACATGTTTAAAATTGATCAAACGTGATCTCAAAATCATGTGTTTTTTGACAATAGATAATTGAAGACAAAAATAATAATATAAAATTACAGAATGTAAAAACCATTATTCCAACAATTTTTTCAAGCCTAAGTGCATTAGATTTAACCTCTAACTATCAAGGAAATATTTAGAAGTTGATGAATTGTATTGAATGTAATTTATATGATACTGATACATAAGTTATGATATTTGTACTGATAAAGATAATATTGTTCGAAAATTACACGCAAATTTATATTGTTTTATATAAATGTATTTCTTACTAAATGCCTTTTTGTACAATCAAGATATATCTGATTTCATTTTTCTTTCAATATTTTCTTTTTTTTAAGAATTAAATTCTTGTGCTTTTTACGAAACAATGTTTGTACTTCAGTTTACTCTTAATTGGCCGTTTGTTTATTCTTTTTTTCGACTAATTAAAACTTTGATGTATTCAAGTGATTCAGGGTTAATTCAGATATATATTAATAAAAATAAAGGTAAAATGTCTGGGAAGACAAACTTTCCCCATTTCTTAAGATTTTTTTAAATGCTCATAGTTGCAAAATAATTTTTACTTGTGTATATATATATATATGTGTCGCAAGAGATGGCCATGAGGGGTATTTAGTGCCTGGAGGTATAAACGGGCAACCTGCCCTTGGCGTTTATATAAGGGGACTGGTCTTCCAGGTTGGAGGGTGGGTGTTAGGATAATAACCCCATCCTGGAAAAATAACTTCTTGTTACGAAATTCAAAGAAAATACCTGGCCATCTTATGGAAATAAGACGGCCTGAAAGGGAATTCAGGCTCAGGACTCTCCGGGGCTGTCGTGCCAGTGCAGTAGAATGCATATATATATATATATATATATATATATATATACCCCTTTTTTCAAATAGTTATGTATTTTATTTCTGAAATTAATTATTTTTAATTACGTCATTTATAAACTTTTCCGGAAAAAGTTTAAGAAATACGTTAAACATAATTGCATACCTTTCAGAATACTGTCATTTAAATGAAAGCCAATATGTTAGCATAACATACTATAAAATACTTAACCTCGTTCCGTCTCCGCTCTGCGTCAGAAATCGAAAATTTAACGATTTTTTTTATTCTATTACTGATGATTCGGTAATATTTTCAAACAAAATCAATAGGCTGTAAATTTCTGGAAATTCTTTAAATAGCGAATATATAATAAAAATTCAAAATAATAATAATAATAAGATATTTGTTTGATTTTTGAATGCTATGACAAATTACGTAAAAATAAACTATATTCTGAATATAAAAATATTAACAAAATTTAATAATTTTATAACGAATTATAAGTAATGCTTATGCTCATGAATATCTTTTCAAAATTAAAGAAATCATAAAATATATAATTAAACACGTGATGTATTTTCAATATGTTTTAAGAAATAAACACGCAAGACACATAATCAATGAATATTTTGGTCTCATTAATGGGGATCTCATTTTTGTACAAAATAATCTCTTCGTATTAAAATCTTTTTCAGATTATACATTTGTGGTTATAAGCTGTATTTGGCTAATGTTAAAGAACAGGGTCTAAACTATGACCTCAGTTAAAGCTTGAAGAAATGCTTCAAAATTATGTAATATAAATTACTATAGATATAATTTATATAATCATTTGTTAGACAGCATTCTTTGAATTTTGAAATTTTTGGAAAATGTGCAGTTTTTTGCCTTAATGCATGATGGATATTTAATTTTCTGAGTTAAAGTATAGGAGTCGAAATGTTCGAATACATTTTTTACTGGAAAAAGTTTATTGATTCAAGTAAAATTGTATAGTTTAGAAATAAGCTCTTCTTTTTATAGGATAGCATAGCCAGAATACAGTTTTGTGTTGTTATTAATAATTTTTTTTTAAATTTCAAATTAATTTTTGTTTATCATTGTGGTATTTTGGGATTTCATTTACAGATGGCTCAATCATAATTTGTTTTCTGAAAAACTTATTCTTAGATACGAACGCTTATTTTTGGCTAATATTTACTGCTTTTTTTCTGAAATGAAATCGCCAAATGAAATTATTACAGCAACCTGTAAATTGCAACAAATGGTGTACAAGGGAAAAATATTTATGATTCACAGAAACTTATTAACTGCTATTGTTATCTGCACACTTGTTATTAGTTGTATTATTCTGTTTACTTTTTAGTGGAATTTGTGTTATTGAAAAAATGTTTGTAAAAATGAATTTTAATTCTGCGTAGTGAAAAAAGAGAATAAATAATCTGAATTAAATTAAAAGTGATCTTCTCTGAAAATCAGTAATTAAAGCGTTCTTGATTAAAAAAAAAAAAAAAAAAAAAAAAACACTCCTCTTAAATCACGCGATGAAATTTCCACCAACTAAATAATATTTATTATCTTCGTATGAAGAAAAACAAGAAAATATTACTTCAATCAATTCTTAATTTCTTTTCTTTGAGTGAATTAGCGTATAAGAAAAATGGAAAAGAAACAAATAAACAGTGGTAATAAAAAAAATGAAAATAAATTTCCACCTTACTCAACATCATTTGAACTTTCAAATAAATTTAAGCTCTTATTTCAAATATACACGGGGTAGTATCTGTAGTGGTCTGAAGAAAAAACTCCGCTGATTTCACTAGTTTGCTCTTAAGCGGAGAACTGGTTGTCTAGGGGGAGGGTAATTTCATTACCTAGTTCCATTGTTTCTGCAATTATTTACTTAGTTAAATAATAAAGCTTGAAATTGATTCACTACGTTTATTAAAAGGAGTTGAAGATGCTTAAGGATTCTTTGAAGTCTATTGATACACTTGTACCATTTAGTGGAGTCATCTAAAGTTAGTTTGGTTAGAACTGGGATAAGTGTACAGTGGATTCTTTCAACTTGTTCGTTTCCTCGTGTTACACCTGTAGTTATTTGTAGATATTGAATACCTTCTTCTGAACAATAATCGCTAAATACTTTTGACGTAAACGCTGATCCCCTATCTGATATGATTCTTAAGGGATTTCCAAAGGTCTTTTGTTGTAATTTTAACTTCTCTAAAGCACTTTCAGCGGACACAGTTTTTATAGGTAGGGAATAATCAAGTGAATTTTATAAAGGCGTCTCTAACGGTGAAAATTTATTAATCATTTTTATTTGTTAATGGTAATGATCCTATGAAATCGATATAGTATGTGCTAAAAGAGTTGTCTTCTTTTGGAATAGAGCTTAAGAAACATTCTTTTTGCCACTCTTTTTGTAATTTAAAATACATGTTGCACAATTGACTATAACGTTATTTACTAGATTCGTTAAATTTGGAATAAAAAATTCTTGTTTGATGATTTCTTTCGTTTTCGTAACTGAAAAATGACCGTTTTCACGTGCTAATTTAATTAATTTAATCTGCATATCTTTTGGAGCAACAATTAGTTCTCTACCATTTAAATACTTGTAAAATATCCCGTTTATTTCAAAAACATCATCAGAATCTTGTTTTTCTAAAATGAAAGTCATAAAAATACAGTTCAAAAATGTAGTCAATTACTTTATAAAAAATTATTCATTAATTCTCTACCACTGGTACTAACACCATATATCAAATATCAAAGAATACTCTTATTGGAATACGTCGCGAGTAAATTCACAAAGGAATAAATTTTACCAGGCAGTAGTCTTTATAGATCCCACAGACACTCCAGTAAATCTTGTGACCTATTCAAGGGCTTCCCATTAGCTATCTTGCTATTACCGTAACCTTTCTACTTGTATATCTCAAATTCAATTCTCAGTTGCTTTTAGACTTGTGAATATCTATTCAATCCACTTCTATATATATAAAGTTTACTTAATTTACGTAATCACGTTTCATTTGGTTGGAAAGGAGATGAAAACTCAAATATGAAGTTAGGCAGAAACCCCACATGTTAGTTAAGAGTTTTCTCCCCGCATGAGTTTTCGCAAATGGCCTATGTGTGAGTTGAAGGAATTGTGCATAATGAATTTTCGAAACCATCAGCATTTATTATTTCGGTTTTAGCCTAGAAAACCGTAGTAAGTGTATTGTTGAATTAGTACGGATATATGCTTTCAGTCAATTCCACGATTTCACTTTTCATTGTAAATTTATTTGTTTTATTAAAAACTCTATATTCATCAACTTCCATTTTACTAAAACAAGAATCGAAAAGATGTTGCAAAATTTTTGAATAAAATGCTTGTCGTTCTTTATTGCAATCACCCAAGGTCTCCTTAAGTTCATTTCTCTACACCGTATTTTAATCAATTAGTTCGCTGAGGATGAATTTCAGTGAAACAGACCGGTAATATGTAGATTACATTTTCATAACAGCGTGTTTCAACCGCGACATTTATTGGTTGCAACGTCAATATTGTCTCAGGTGCCGTTTGAAGGTCATTGTGGTTAAATTAATATCGAACAGAAATTAATATCTTAGCTCAGATAATGAGTAAGAAAATTGAATAACTACTATGCTTATTATCACCGAATTACGGGTAAAAGCAATGTACAATTATTGGTAATACTTTTAGGCTAAATAAGCTATTTACCGGTAAACCAGTAATCAGTTGGGTGATACTGATATCTCTAATCTGCGTGATCTTGCAACTGATTGTTTGAGAGATTATGATATTTTTTTAATAAAAGGTATTATATGGTATTTATTATTATTGATGAGTTAACGAGATTGTTTAAAAGTATTCATGAATACTAAGAAGAAATTACTAAAGAAATTTTTTTCACTCTGTCTGATATTATCAATTTTCTGTATCAGAATTTATTCTTTGGCTTACTAAGGCAAGTTTGCCAATGGATATCAAATTTAGTAAAATCGGTTATATTTTCTGCCATGGATAATAAAGTCTGTGTTTCTTATGACTTTT
>BMAW01040659.1:5776-110646 GCA_019974015.1 Nephila pilipes | reverse complement strand
GAGTAGCGTTCAATTTACGTATTGCTCTATCAGCAGTAATTCAGATATGAATCAATGTATATGAGCTTACTTTGGGCCCAGTTTGGGGACAGTCTAAAGAGGTTTTAGTTGATTGCAGAGAACACTTGTAATCCGGGCTGCCGAAGATGATTTTTAAAATTGACAAGATGTTTCACGGCTATGAAATGAATGTAATTTTATTAAAGTAATTCTAATTACCAGTAATTTATCTTCATTTATTCAATTATTATACTAATTTCAATAAATGGCAAATAAAATAGATGTATTTCATTGTAACAATATGCTGTTGAAACGAATTGTGGGATTAAGCAGATTTATTGGTTTAATTCGCACTGTTTGGGAAGATCTTAAAATAATAATTCGAATAAATCTTACTTACTTTGAAAATCTGAACTTATCTAAATGTAGGGTATTATATTTCTTATTTACCATTGAAAAGAAAGAAGGATAGAAATGTTTGTGTGTTGTTGGTGGGGCCATGGATTTGTGTGTTTGTTGTATTATTTACAATGAAACTTTGAAAACAATTGGTAGTAAGTCACTAGTATTTTTAAATGAAAATGGTAGCACATATGAATTAATATTTTGATCAATGGACGCAGGCGGTAAGGCGGATCAAACGGAAGGAGCAGAAAATAGTTAATTGGACGTGGTGGCCATTTCAATATGATCTTTTGGATTCAGATGGGATCTGAACAATCATCTAAACATTTACCCTGGGATGGATACTAGTAGCATATTTTAATATACTCATTCAATTTGCGATCAATCAGTTTCTTCCCTATATCCAATATGTTTCATCTTTCTCCTCTTAAGATATTAAACAAATCAATTTTGAGCAGTAGCTGATATATCAAAATATTATATATATATATCTATATCTCTCTATATATACTATATAATAATTTAACAATTCCCATTAATTTCTCCTTAAATAATTTATTTTACTAAATTTGCCCATTCTTCTTTTAAACGATGTTCATTCTATTGTTTCTGATACAATTCTATTCTTTTATTATAGTTCAATCACGGTTTTAAAATTTGCTGACAATGTTCTCTTCCCATGGAACAGACGGAAGGTCAGTCCCTACCAGACTTTAGTCTATACTTATCTTCCCTGAGTCCTCCATTTCAGACCTTCTGGACTCTGTTTAATTGAATTTTCCCTCATATAAACCAATGGCAAAACACAGCGAAAACGCGTTCTTCTTATGCTTCTCTCTTTCTTCATGCTCCTCTCTTATGCTCGTCTCATCTCTGATGATAATTTGAATTTGAATAGTGGCCTTCAGCCTTTGGTGGCCAAGTCGACATAAATCTGCTACAAACCTTAAAATAAAGTATTTCATGCATGTAGGTGTCATTAATATTGAACAAACTGAGATAAATACGTTATATATATATATGCAAGAGTTGGAGTATTAACTTCGTTTTTCTAGCCAATGAAGTAGTCTATAGTGATCAGGAGATATGATGTAGATGGTGACTATGTCAAGTTACCTTAAACCCATTACAGGTGTGTAGATTTCACCCAATGTGAAAGGTGTTTAATCTGCGGTCAAAGGTTAAAATAGGGAACCATCAGACAATGCCTTGCCATCATTTTATATAAACTTAAAATCCACTACGGATATTTTGTATAAATCCATCATTCTTACAGGTACATTAACTTCACTGGAGCATATGTTTTGATTAACTCTAAAACTGAAGATGGCAGGAAGACATCAGATCTCGTTTTCTTCGATGTAGAAGATGTGGATATTTCAGGAGTTTGGACAAAAACTGGACAGCAAAATCTATTATAGAACACAGACATCGGATTAAGGTCTTCGATCAAGGGGATTAAGGGCTTTCTAAATGCCAAAACAATGTCAAAACGGTGTAGTGTGAGTGAAGTAATATTCATTATCGCCAGATTATCACCTGATCTAGGACTGTCTCCCGTCTACTGTTTCAATTACCTCGTATCATAAGGCATCGTTTTCAGGTGATTAATTAAAATTCAACAGGCTGACGGGATGTCAAATAGCCTTGCGTTTGTTGACTCAACAAATACGAGACTGGAAGAAAATCATTGTGGTGTAATGATGCAAAAGGTCATATTTGAATTTACTCACTGTGCATATATCTTTTACAGACACTATTAATTTCAATGTTACAGACAAACTATATATACATAAATAATAAAATGATAGTTAATAATTATAAAGAATGGTTTAAATGTTTGATTAAAAATAATTACAGGACGAACAAGAAAACATAATTAAAAATATTTTTAATTCTGTCTAAATATAAAGAGTTTCTTTTCAATTTCTTTGTATACTTAATTATAAAATACAGAAATAATAAAACGATATAAAACAAAAACTTAGTAGACCTGATTTAAATTCATTAAAAATTACTCTACCTATATACATGTATATAGCAAGAAAATAAATAATTTTAAAAATACAGAAGTGGATGAGAAAATGAATGAAAAGATAAACTGTAAAATGAAATATAAAATTCTGATTCATCTGGCTGGACATGAATTATATTTGTATTCAACTATTGAATGCATTAAACACAAGTTTACATGAACAATTTCCTGTTCCCCATTTTGATTTATTCTCAATATGCATAGACTCTATAAAATATTCTCTGTCAAATAATATAGAATAAGTTTTCATTTTTAAAGGCTACATTTCAGATAATTGAATGCAAACTATGAGAATTCCTAAAACAGATTCACCAAAATTATTGCATAACCATTTGTGGATTAAATTGGGAAGTCGCAAGAAACACGAACTGTATCATGGCGGAAAATATAACCGGAATTTTACTAAATAAAGCGTCTAGAACTAGATAAATGAACAAAACATAAAACAAAAGTCTTAAAATATGAATTGATTTTTTTTCAATTAATTCCGCGAATTTTGTTGTAATCACATTTTAACCTTAAATTTTAATTTATTTCGTAATTTGATTTAATTATACGGTATTTTACGTTAAATATTCTCTCTATTCTTTACGATGAGAAGGTAAATGGTTTACACAGTCATATGGATTTTGCAAGCGATAAATCTTTTATTCGTAAAATACAATCGGTTGTAAATATTGTTCTTTTTCAACTAAAACACAAAACTTTCCTTTTATTCAAATCGAGGAAAATTTACATATGAAATTCTTTTCATGGATGTTATCACTCTTATGTTAAGTAAATAATTACTACAATTCCTTTCGAAATTTTCTACAGTTACAAAAGAATCATTGTATTGCGCCTTTATAGATCTCATTTTGTCAAGCTTTGGTAGCCATTATTTTTTTTAATCTTGTCGTCACAGCTGTCAAACAAAACATTTTCTGACGTAAAAGTCCCATTTTTCAACGTATCTAAACAAATTGATTGAACCAAAATCTCAGTCAATGAATTGACATCTGCAATACCATTTTTGTTTGTTTTTCCAGTGGAATTTTTTTTTTTTTTAAAAAAAAATCGGTAAATATATTCGAGAGAACCAGTTTTACGTATTAATGGAAATTTCTCAAATGATCCACAGTGTAATAATCGAAGATCTCGTGTGTGTTGGCTTGTTCGCTGATTTTTTTTTTTTAAAAAAAAGTATCCAGGGAACCACTGACAGTTCGTTTGTAGTAACCGGTTCTGGAATCTGCGTGACGTCGCCTCGGTTTTTGGGAATTAACTTGGGAAATGTTAAGCCCGTAATGAACTATAGTCAAAGGATACTTAAACATATTAAAGCACATTGCTTTTGACGCATAAGGAAAGGGGGAAAAAGGGGGATATTTAAGGAAAATAGTTATTAAACCGACTTTCGTTCCTTTCATTTGTTTTCTGTGAATAAATTCCTCATCTTTGGTCGGATTAAGAAAGATCATTCTTCAAGCGTTGGCTCCCGCGCTGGTGATTCGGTAGCAGTGCCGCTTCTTAACATATCATCAACAATCCGGTGAGATTTCTTCCTCTTTTGTAAACAAACTCTTGTTACTCTTTGATTTATTATGGATATTTTAAAACAATTAAAATTTCTAAACATTTTTAAATACAAATTCCTATTTTTAAAATCAAAATATTTTTTAAAAATATAAAAATGTTCGTTTAATTTTAAATATTTTAAAAACTTTTTTATAGATGAAGCCTTAATAATGAGGATTACATAAAATTTCGTCAGAGAAAGCTTAAACAAATTTCAAGCTAATTTTAAAATTATATTATCTGCTTTCATTTAACGCATTAACTTTAATGCAATAATATTTGCAAATTTATAACATTTTCTGAAAATGATTAGCATTTTTTTTTTATCAAAATGCAAAAGTTTAACGGATGCTTTAATTTTACTATTACAATGAAATTTTTATGCGTGCTTGGGTTGCAAAAGTAATAAAAAAATCTATTCATTCTATTCGAAGAATATGCTTTTGAAAAATTTTTTTTTCTGTTAATAATTTACATTTTTAAAAATACACATTTTTTTTCACTTAGAAATTAAAAAAAATGTAATGGTGCTTAGCTAACCAGCAAATATATTATTAATGTATAGTTAACGTAGTATGCAACATCAGTCAACAGTGATGTAATTTTATTTCCTCTTTATCATTAAGATAAATTAAAGCAATATATTTCACCGATTGCAGATCTCTAGAGTAAAAACTTTGGTATCATTGTTTTGTAATTCATTTTAAAGCCAATTTAATATAAATTTATTTTTAATTAATTTGGATTAAATTTCGCAATGAAAACTCTTTCAGAATTAAGAACATTAAGGTTTTGATTGCAAAAATTTAAGAAATAATATTTAGAAGAGCTTAAGAATTAAGAAGAAATGAAGATGAACTTAAGAATTGTTATAATCAATGGAATATTTTCTTCATCTCTATTTAATCCAAATTAATTTTATATATAAATATCCGTGAACTTAATTTATATTTTTCTTATTCATAAATCACATTTTTTTAAAAAAAATTCTGTAAATGAGCTTTAAAAGAACAAAGAATACAAATTTTTTTGCGGCATTCTTTTGAGATAAATGCAGCCTATTTGATGTTTTTTTGGTTCTGTTTTGAAAATTTTTATATAACAACCTTGAAATTCTAAATAACATAATTAAATTTCTACGTAATCATTTCTTATTATTAACACTATGCATTTATTATTTAGGCTATCAATAATAATTTTATTACAAATATTAATCTTTAAAAAAATATTTTTAGATGAAAAATCTTCGAGTAAAAGCTTACACAAAATGATATCGGTGTAACGCGTCATTTGTATGAAAATAATCGAAAATTCATTGTTCTATATAAAGCATTTTCTTCTTCTTCTTTTTTTTTTTTTTTTTTTAAAAAAAAAGAGTTGTATTGTTTCATGTTCCTGGAATACATTCGAATCAAATATTAGTGAATTCAGAGGTAACCGTTACAAATGCATATTAAGAATATATATTCTAAATTCTAAATACTAAAAAAAGACTTTTTGACTAAGAAATACTTTGAAATGCTGTTTTAAAATTCAAAACAAGAAATTAGAATTTTGAAGTAAATACTCTGTAAAAGTAGCGTTTGATTCCAATGCGGAAAAAGATGAAAATTTTAGAGCCTATATTTCAATCAATAAAATGTAAAAATTATCTAAACTCTACATCTGTATACTCAGTTGCAGATTTCATGTTCGAAAATTGTAATATAGTCGTTTTTGAGTCCTTTTTTTTATGCAGCATGATACAAAAAGAATTCAATATTATGAGTTGATGAAATTTTAACATTGGAAATATTTATAATACATTTATAATGTCGCCAGAAAAATTTAAAAGATATTGATTCGTAACCAGTTATACATTAATCCTCGTTATAAACTTATTATGAACTCCGTTATAATCTTCATTATGAATTTTTTCAAGAATACTTTTCACGTGTCTTGACAAGAAAAGTGTTTGCTTGAAGTAGGCTGGTTTTCATGCGCATTTTAATCAAATAGCAGTATTTGTTTTCAGATGTGATCAGATGTTTTCCCCTCGTAACGACATCCGATTACCTGTCTCGTGTGTCCTTTTAAATGTCATTCTAATTATAAGAACTTAATTTTAAACATAGACTAAGTAAATAAAATAGTCAATTATTTAATTTTAAACATAGACTAAGTAAATAAAATAGTCAATTATATCTGAGATGTAGTTTTTATTGATCCTCTATTTGGGGGAGCGCTCTCAAATAGTTTATTTTCTCTATCCGAGAGTATTAACAAGTTCAATGATCTATCAAAAAATACGTTTAGTGGAATACGATGCGAGTATCTCCTGTAATTGCTACGGTCCTTATCTCGCCAAATCCGCTGTACGCGCAAGAATACTTCGGCGCACAGCGCAATAAAGCTCTTCTTATTATTGTAACCTTAATAATCCTCAATTTAATTCTCTATCGCTTTCATGCGATTTCGTTATATCTCTTCACTCCACTTCCAAAGCTTACCCATTTTGCAACACGTTTCATTTGAAAGGGAAAATGATGGGAGTTTAAATATAAAACCAGAAAGAAACCCAGATGTTAATCGAAGGGGGAAATTCACAAATAGCCCATGTTACATGCGTTCTTAGGGGTATACTGAATAATCTTTTCCTCTAAATTTTGAGCTATTCCAACATCAATATTTCAGTTATTAAATGACTAAATTGTGTAAAAAAAAGGCTGAAAATAATGCAGATAATTATGTTCTATTCTTTTGAATAAAGAAGACGCCTTAGAGAGTAACAAATTTTACTTTGGGGGGAAAAAAACCTTATTGTAACCCCACTTAGTAATAAATATAATGAAAAATATAGCTATGTAGCAAAATTATTTCGTGCTATTACCCGAACAAATACAATTTTAGATAAAATACTATAGTTTTGCATAGTATTATATATATTTATATATCGATTTAAAGTATTTAAATCTAATACCATTTTTATGGAAAATTCAAATGATGAAAATTGTATAGGCACAAATATGTAGTTTATTTTTAAATAAAAGAACAGTTTAGTCATTTTTATGTCGCAAAAAGAAGAGATGAAATATCTTAAAAGAAGAAATACTAAATATCAATGAATTAATCGTAATCGAGGGTTCCGTTTTTAATATGAGATGAAATAATATTTCTTGATTTGAAACGTGGTTCATTGATGTTTGAACATAATTTCACATGACTGATCGTCTGAAGATTTACTTGTAAGTTTTGCTATTGCGAAAATCGATTAATCTCACAAATCGTTACTAATAATGATATTTCAACAAATATTGCGTATTTTACATTTGTGGTGTATTAAGTTTTATGTTTAATATATATGTAGCTATGATTAAGATTAGAAACAAATAATATGCTTCTATTAATAGCCCTTTTCTTGTAGTTTAAATAGATTACAACTTGTAACTAACATTCAACAATATGCATACATTATTGGCTTTAAGAGTTGAAAATCCGTCAGATATCGTTATAAGTAATGATTATACAGTTCAATGAATTGTCAGAACCGGCATAGAACAAAACTTAAATTCTCGAGAAACATTCGCATGAAATGTTTCCTTGAAAGACATCATAGTGGCCTCTTAGTAGTTATGTCCGCGGGGACTTGTTACTCGCGTTGTTTTCTTCCAGTCCAGTCGAGGGCTCGAGCCTTGATGCCACTTAAAACTCGCCGTGTAGCGGGGTTGATGCATGCTAAATCGGGTCGGGGTCCTAAGTCCTTCCGTTGGCGTAGTGTGAAAGTTTGGAAAGGAAGGTACCGTCTCGGGTATCCTCCTCCACACTTGACCAAGGTTCAAAAACACGAGGTCCATCGCCAATAGCTCTCGAGTTGCTTCCCAGTGCGATGTTAATGAACAATCACAATTCACAAAGATTGAACGTAGAATGCAAATACCTCTTTTTAAAATTATAAATTTTAAAAATATAAATCAAATAAGGTAAATTCCGAATTCGCTATTTTTCCTGCTTTAACATAGAATTTATTAGACTGTCTTAATCACGCTTTTACATTCACTCATAATAAAGAGCCAGTTCAACAGTAAAGCAATGTTTTCGAACGAAATGCGGGGATGCTGTCAAAGACAACAAACATTATTCAACGCGAAGCTTCTTGCACATCGTGGCCCCTTTTTCGTACGAGAGAGGACAAAAGGTGACATGTTCTGTATCCTTCGAAGAAAAAGAACGTTTGGTGGTTCTCGCCTGACCGGAAGATATTCTAGAACAATTCGTCTTCCGCTATGAACTCTCAACTAGTGGACTGACTTCTTTTCACTGAGCAAAGGAGAGAGAAATCCATTTTCTCTGCGAGAACTGTGTCATTTAGCTTTCTATACTCTCCCAAGTTGGCAGCTTGGTTTCGATTCAGTGCGGCTGAAAGCGTTCTAAAGACAGTTCGAATCCGTTCTCGTGCGAGAAACAGCGGGAAGTTTATTTTTGTTCTTTCAGTTATTCCACCGAGGATATTTAAAAATGAATGTTTTTGACCGCAGGTGGAGTGATATTAGTAACTTGAAGTAAGTATTGCGTTAAATATATATTAAAGATAGTTTTGTGTGCATTTCATATTCGGATTCATAGTTTCAGCTTCAAGTAACTGAGGCGCCAACGACAAGGAAAATTTGAATATTTCACGACAAATATAGGTCTCTCTTTTAACTCAAAAGCGATGGTAGTCATATTTTAATATTGAGATATCTCTATATTTATGCATTTATTTATGCAAAGAAAACGAGATCTCTAAACATAAATAGTTATGTATTTGCGAATGAATGAATAATTGTATAATTGTACTGTAATAATGAATAATTGTATTCACATTTGTAAGTCAGATACTTAAGTTTAGGTACAATTTGTATAAAATCTACTGCATTGATAACTTTCATAATTTGCACAGGTAATTATAAGTGTAACATTCTACATACTGAGCCCAATCATAATTTTAGACATTAAATTTAGTAAAATTGAAGTTAAAAATTTGTGATTCAAATTTTCGAAAATTTCTATATAAATTTGTGCACTACTTAAAATGCGCGAGTGTTTACGAGAAAAAAAAATTATGTTCAAAATATAGAAAACATCGTAATTTCATAATGTGCAACATAGCAGTGTTATTGGTAGAGTAGATTTTGAGGAAAATGTACCACATTCTTTAAAAAACCAAATTTTGGTAAAAACGCAAGTATATAAATTTTTCTCCGTGGCAAGGTACGTTTTTTAACAATTAAGTTCTATTGGTCAAGTTCTCGTAAATAATATATCTACGGAATCCCCGAAGCTCTATTTATTTTTTAACAGCAAAATTCAATAATGAAAAATTTGAAGCATTTTTATCCGGGTTACCTTAAAAAGATTCTTTGCCGGAATTAGAATCAGTCGAAGATATAAAAGAAACAAAATCCTGACCCATAGGCTATAATCAATCGTTAAATTGCTTTGCAGCATTACCATACGAGAGTCATTCACGATGTGCTTTTAATTATGTGATATTATTATGCGATTACTTTTTATTACTTTGTACTTGATTACTTTTTATGTGATTTTTATATATGTATTTGAAGTGTAATAGTATTATTTATTGCGTGATAGCATTATTTGTATAATTTAAATACTTTTTATTTTAAGCTCATTGAATTAAAATACTATAATAATAGAAATTTGTTTTCAACTGGAAATTTCTAATTATTAAACTCTGATTCGATTTATTTATGACTATTTGATCTTTTTATAACTCTACATTATCAATCTTTAATTGTTATGGATGCTTCATGTGTCATACATTTTTTTTAAACTGGAAGTTCAACTTAAAAAACGGATCTAAATAAAGTTTTTTCGCTCGTAATATTTGTTACGGAATGCTTAACCATTCTATAATAAATATTGTGGTTTGATACTTAACAAATAACTTACAAATACTAAATACTTAATAATACTTAATAACAAATACTTAACGAATAACACTTGCATAAAATAATCTGATTACTTTAAAAATTTATGATGAATAAGTATTCCAGTTGTATGACGATTTCGGCGCTTTAAATTCAAATTACTATTAACAGTAAACATATAATAATTATTATTAAAATCTGTCTCATTTTCAATATTTTCTATTAAAATAATATTTGCGTTTAATTAATATGTTTAAATTTGTCATTAAACGTATCCAACATAATTCGAAAATCTTTATCGCACATCGGAAATTCCAACAATTTTTTTTTCAAGTACCGCAATGAAATGTAACCTTTTTTAAAAGAAAATCGCTCTGAAATTTTACTTGGGGAAATAGTACTTTGATTTTTTTTAAAGAATAAAATGACATGTATCTTGTCGAAGCTTGTCAATGAAAGAATTGCTTCAAAATTTTAAAAATTTCATCTTTACGAAAGTATTTTTTGCGTTATTTTGAATTACTCCTTTAATACGATTACTAATCTTACTAACATAAACATTTTATTCATGATGTAAATTCCGTTAATAAAATAAAACACAGGAAACAAATCTTCAGTAGTAAATTTTTTGTATTTATGCTTATTAAATTGTTGTTTTCTATCTGTGCAAGCAAGATTATTTTATAATTGAATACATTTAACCCGGAATAAAATTGCTGGTATTTCATCACTCCATTAGCGTTGAATTCCAGAAGAATTATCATATTATAAACATAGAAATATTCGATGCAGCAATTACATAGAATTCCCATTTTGTTACGCGATGTAAATTATAAGTGTATAGTTAATTATGATTTCTCTATAGAATTATAATTTTAACTACCAGTTATAATTATAACTGCAACCATTCGTAATCTGCTCATAGTACAGTTCTGCATATGTAGGAAAATGAAGATAAATTGAACTATATTTCTTTTAATAACCGTATTGATTTCACCTGATATCGTTATTTCTGTTTGTTTTATAATTTTCACTTACAAATCAACGATATTTTTATCATCTATTTTCATTCATGCTTGTTTGATAAGTAAATAAGCGTAAATGAATATAAACGGAAAGGAATTTTTTTTTTATGGAATATACCAAGCATAAAATTATTACCCAGAGGCATTGTGGCTCATCGTTGTTGTGAAAGTTGAATGATCACATTGATTGCAACAACTACACTTTTTTTTTGAAGAGCCCATTTTTTTTGTTCTCGTTCTATAAACCTACTTCTAACTTACTACAACCCACTGCGTCTTTAGCTGTCACCGTTTACACTTTTCTTCACTGCTTATCTGGTATTCAAGATAATATATTCTAGTTCCCCTATTGCTGGAAATGTGAACTCGTCCTGTAATATAATACAAACGACTCAATAAAAGGGTGGGAAACTTAACTTCGATTTATTGAACATTGTTCGGAAAAAAAGTCACTCGGTTCTTTGAAAGCAATTTATCGTAAACATGGCACCTGTCTCAGCTAACCTTAATATCATGCACAGAAAAGTTTTGGAATTGAGGTACGTTTAATGTATTCTATTGTTTACATTGTGCACCGGTTCCGATTTTTTTTCTTCTTTTTTTGCGAAACAATTAAGTTTAACCCCGGAAGTTTCTTTTTCCACGTCAGTTCTGTTCCATGACAATTTTGATAAAGAAATAATTGCAGCTTCCGCGTTGGAAAATGGTTATGATACAATATTACATTAAGAAAAATAATGTATCTCAATGATAGAAAAGGAAGGAGAATACTAATTATTCATTATTTTGGGAATAGAAAAGAAAATCGTGTTCGTAAAAGTACAATTACTTGTGTTCTATTTTTTTTTGAAAAGGTTAGATAAATATATACAAGTAAAATAATATATTTTCAAATTGATAAATTACCGTGCTTCTTAAAATTACAAGAACTTAAAGTATAGATAATGAGTTAAAGACAGTTTTAAGCATCGAATCAGTGCTAATACTTAAATGTAAAGTCTAATTATAAAATTAAGATTCAAAATCATTGATAATGAATAACGACGTAATTAAAATAAAATGATAGGCTCGTTCAGGGGTATAAAACTCATTTCCAGACAGATACTATTTTTTATGAGTAAATTTCATGTGGACCGCGCAGCATTTAGTCAATATATTATCTGCTTTCCAAATCTTATAGTTTTCAAATTTTAAGCGAAAGAAATTGCGAATTAAAGTAAGTGAATAAAACATCTACAAATCTTTGTTGAATTTGAAAGTGATGTATGTTTCAGGAATAAAAGTAAATTAAACGTAGAGTTGATATAAATTTAGATAATTATTTAATATTTAAATAATTATCAATTGTTTGTGACAATTAAATATGAATCTTATATATAAGCCTTTTTTTTCAAGTGATATAAGTCCACATTTGGAAAAAAAATTGAGTTTACGTTAATTTTTGTAAGATATAAATATCTTTATTTTTTTATATTCGAAATCCCATATTCAATGGAGCACGATTTCTTCATAAATTAGTCAAGATAATTAACGTTTGCAAATACCTTTAAATTTATTTAACTACTCATGTCTTTAACTATCTCAGAACGAGAGGGGGGAAATGGACTAATACCACTATAAAAATCGCTCATATCTTTGCAGAAGTATTATTATTTAATTTAACAACAGACAAAAACAGCGTAATTTGCCAAATGGTACAGGAAACTGACAAATGAAAACTACCTTAGCGACGAAACTTTTTATGGTGGACCATAATCTAATGTATGATAATAGCTATTAGATAGCCTGATATAGTAATCTAATAAATGACCATAAATAAAGCAAATGATCTCGGGAAATAGTTAATATATTCTCAATAATTAACGATATTAGAGAAAACATTTACGAAATATTCATTTGCAATATTAAAGAAAACAATCTACCGTTAGGTACGATAAAAATAATGTTTGATGATTAAGTCTAAACGTATACCACCTATGCAAAACAGTAATTAAAAATTGTGTGTGATGTCTTTTACTGCTCTTTTATAAAATAATGCACTTTGAAAGAATACTTTTACTGCGATAGAAATAATGCTACTTTTTGCTACCACCTGAACATATATGTCCCGCAGGAATTTTCAATATTAATGTGGGTGTTGTCCTGATGATGGATGAAAGCAAAGCCCTTTGGAATAATTACATTTTGTTAATATGTTTAATATTTAATTACATGGAGTTTTTTCGGCAAGCCGCCATTCATCGCAACAACCAGTAAACCCGTTGCCAACATCCCATGGATAATTAATAACGTAGATAATAAAAAATAAAATAATAGATAAATAAAGGCCTTTAACATTTCCACATTAATAATTAACATATTTCTCAAAATTGATATGAATATAGATGACTTAGTTTTCCATTGCGTTCTCGTATCATTATAATATCACTCGGATAGTATATGTCCCAATGGTGTCTTTTAGCGAGACACATATATCCAACTAATCCATTCCCATCCTTCACCATATATTTCTTATTTAATCATCATCTTACATACATTTGCATTTTAATTTGTATATTAAAATATTTATTCTTTTCCCAGAAAAAATTAAATGAGAAAAGATTAAAAATATGAAATGGTTAAGAACTAGTAGGTGGCCAGGTGATTAAGAAATTACCTAAAGCGAATGAACGATTTTCATAATTTTGAACCTCGGCCAAGTGATGAGGACGACACCTGAGCTGGCACCCCTCTCTCCTAACTTCCACACTACGCCGACGGTAGGACTTTGGGCTTCTACAGATTTAACGTGCATCAGTCCCGGCTACACTGCGGTCTTTAGTGGCCGAGGCTCCAACCCGCGACTCAACGAAAACCGCCAGCCACGAGTCCGAAACCATGACCACTAGGCCACGGAAATTTGGGGGGAGAGATGCCAGCTCAGGTATCCTCCTCGTCACTTGACCGAGATTTAAAATTACGATGTCTGTCACCAATAACCATCATGTTGCTTCTCAGAACGACATTAATAAACAATCACACTCACTTCAGTGGAAAAATATAGGCTATCTATATCGAACAGTATTTTTTTGTTGTTCAAGTTATTTTGCGTGTTTGGTACTTTGTATGTACTGCGTTAAAGTTAATGTAGTAATACACAATCTTTTGCTGTTTAAATGCATATTTTTTGGTGACTTTCAGTAATCCGGGAGTGCCCTCGTCCGATATCTGCCTTATTACCGGGAGTGTACTGTAATTGCGATAGATGATGCAAATTTCTTAAAGTATTTTTAATGCAATATATCTTTTGTTTACTGTATTAATAACATACCTCTTTAAGCGTTTTCTTTTATCTAGTTTCAAGTCTCGTTTCACGTTCATTAAATTGTTAATTTTTTCCATCCCCTATCTGCCGTGTTATCAGTTTAACATCGTTATTCTTTCCTCTTAAATTATCTACACATTCACCGACATGGTTTGCCAATCAGGCGTGTTAAGATTTATATTTAGTTGATCACACAGCGGCAAGATACTAATTAATGAATAAGAGAAACGAGAAGGGGGAAAATAAAAGAAGAAAGAAATCACTACAAAAACATTAACAGTCAAACTTTGGCATACAATTACAATTTTCCCACCATTATCACATTGCAGTAAAGAAATACCGTTAAACAAAACATCTTTTAACCCCTAGGAAAGAAGGGGAGTCATCGTATTGTATTTACATTCTCATTGACCCCAGATCTCTCTGCAGTAGTAAAGATAAAAATTGTTCCATGTGTAAGACATGGCATTGAAATTTGCCGAATTGTAAAAGGTGGCATCCGGACTTCCTTCTTCAATGGGTCCTTTTTTTTCCAAACGGAATAATAATGAACTCTGTGAGCAAGGCCACTCCTATTAACTAAATAAGCTACCACAGGAACCAGTTAACGAGGAATGTTTAAGTAAAGATGGCACAGGTTATCCAAGTTCGTCAACCTCAGACGTAACGGACTAAGATGTGTTCCCCCCTCCCCCCGATGTTATTGAAATTTAAAGCCGCAGTTTGCTTGGGGGCTGTCTTGAAATTATGCGACTTACAATTCCTTGAAGGTCTTGGATGCGACAATTACGGATGACCTCTTTCTTCTGAGATGTTCGCATGTTACAAATCATTTCCTTTATGGCTAAATTGACCACAATATACGGTTGCTTATATTAAAAGCCACATGCGATTCTCGTATATACATATTAAAAATTATAAAATTATTTATATACAATTTGAAAATTATATTTTTGCTTTCTAAGCTTGAGTGGGAAACATGACAAATTTGAAAAATTATAGAAGTTAACAATAGCTGTACATGGCTCTCAAATAATGGACATTTCGATATCGTGAACGTAATGTTAATCCTAGGGAATTTCTACAACGGTCCTCAGTCATTTACTATTTTATTTATTTGAAAACAAAAAAAAGTACATCAGAAAGGGCAAAAAATAATGACGGTTTCTGCGAAATTATACTTACTCCTCGGATTTTAAAAATATTTTAGAATAGTTTAATTACTGGAAAACCCATAAGATAATCATTCAATTAAAGGTAAAAATATTTTTGAAAATCGGAAGTAAAATGTAATTCCGCAGAAACCTTCATTATTTCTTGCTCTTTTGGATGTACTTTTTTTGCATCCAAATGGTTAAAAAATAAATATTTAGGACATTAGTAGAAATTTCATAGGATTTTCATTACGTTCATTACGTTCACGATTCATTACGTTCATTACGTTCAGAAATTTCATTACGTTCACGAAATCAAAATGGCCGGTAGATGAGAGCCTTAAGGCTCCCGTCTAGCAGCCATTTTGATTTCGTGGACATAATGTTAATCCTATGGAATTTTGACTTTCGTTCTCACATATTTACTATTTAATCTATTTGAATGCTGTAAAGTGCGTCTGAAAGAGTAAAAAATAATGAAGCCTTCTGCGGAATTATATTTTACCTCCGATTTCTTAAAAATATTTTAAAATAATGTATATAAATCGGAAAAACTCACAAGCGAATAATTAAAATAGGGGTAAAAATTTTTTAAAAATTGGAAGGTAAAAGTCATTCCGCAGAAGCCTTCATTATTTTTTGCTCTTTCAGATACACTTTATTGCAATCAAATAGATTAAATAGAAAAGATCTGAGAATGAAAGTTGAAATTCCGTAGGATTAATATTAAGCTGACGAAATCAAAATGGTCGATAGACGAGAGCATTAACTATAGCATAATCTGTATAGCTTTATAAATTGCATCACCTTATTTAAATTATATAAGTCAAATGAAAATATTCAAGTCATACCGATATACTTCTTATATTGTTATAATAAAAGTTTTTATTTTAAACTTTTCGTTAAAATATTAAGTATGTAGTTTGCTATTGACGTCTACTTAATTTCAGTCATAATATGTTTATTTCTATCATCATTTTTATAAATAATGTGTATTGTTTTAAACGCATAATCAAGTAACGCATCACGTACAAGGAAAAGCACTATTGTTAAATTTATAATACTTTGTTCGGGGTATTTTGAAATTGAAAACCTTGGCGTTTGTAATGCAAATCGCGATTAATTTCACCAGTGAGTACAGGAAAATCATTTAAAATTTCAGCTTCATAGCTTGAATCTCGCTAAAAGCTGTCCAATTTTTTTTATTCTGTAATCTGATAGAGTCTTACGGTTTCTGAGAGTTATTTATATCAATCTTAGTGAGAAAAATGTCCTATTTAAGACTATTGTTGGCTTTATATTTAAGATTATTCTTAATCTAAAATCTTTTTTATTTTATTTTATTCTGTTTGTTTCATTGTTTAAAATTAATCGCTTTGTTCTTACTGAATTGTATAAAATGGGGAAATCATTTTTTTCGCGTTATTTCGGAATTTGTCGTTTTAGTATATATTGAACTTTAATAGTGAGATATTAGAAAGCAAAATATAAATTTATTGGTGTTCTGTAATTAGGCTATTTATTTCAAAGGGAAAAAATATATGCTAACTGTACAATTATTGAGTTGAATTCGTTTATTAAGAGTATGTATTTAATTTATTCCCTTATTGTTTCATTAATGTTCTATACATATGTACCATTCATGTTTGTGTTCAGACATTTTACAGTTCTTATAAGTCTCATTAAACCGTTTTAAAAACAAGACATAAGAAATAATTTGTAAAAGTCCTTTTAAAAACAATACATGTTTCATTTTTGTCTCTTAACAAGTATTCATTTTTCAATTGCAGTAGCTGCAGCTACATTGAATTGAATATGGCAAACAAGAAATGTGATTATTCCAACGAAGAAGATCGACGCATAATCCTTAAAGAGGTAAGACATCTTTATTATTTTTTTTTTGTTCGCGTGCATTTGGAAATTACTTCATGATCATTGTATGTATGATCATCGCATCCATTCATTCATATAACTTTAAAAATGATTTTTTTCATCTTTGGTAGTGAGTTTAATATAACAGTTCGAAAATTGAGAATCGTAGAACAATGTTTTTGATATTTCATATATCTTGCCATAAACATTTCTTGACATTTTCCCGCCATTATCTTACGAACGAGTTCATTTACCTCCACGAACAGAACGGAAATATCAGAATTTGCTCAAAGTTCCATAACTCTTGATTGCATCTGGAATGTTGATCCAGATAGCGTTGTAAGAAACAAAATATTATTGCATTTTTACTCTTCCGCGATTATCTTATATCGTATGGTATTTATTGTTACGTATTGTTTCAGTTTTTTAAATTTTTAAAAAAATTAAATCAACATATTTACATTTCTATTCAAAGTGTGGCAACGATTTTTTTTTTATCTCCCACAAACTTATTCTTTAAAAGTAAAGAAGTTCAATTTTTATTTAAAAAAATTATGAAAACGTCTAGTTCAGTCACATATCCAATGATAACGAAATAAAGTGTATGTATACACATTAGTTTACAGTGTTACGATACGTGAGTTTCGATAGTATTTATGAAAAAAGAAATATATCAGTTGAACTATTTCCGTTTCTCTACGCTGAATTATTTCACTGAAATGACAATATTGGAAATATATTTCTTTTCGCGTTATAATGATCAGTTCGAACAAATGTCTTTCATTAAATTTTAATTTTAAAGCCTTAAGAAATAATGAAACAGTCTCAAATACAAGCTTTTTCAGAAACAAATCGTTATTTTCAAAATTATCTTAGAATTTGAGTGCATGTTATACTCTAACAACGTCTCTATCAACTATAACAGTTAATGCGATATATAAGGAATATAGTTTTTTTGTTCAGTTTTGAATGTGCAGAAGAATCTTCTAAATGTATCTAAAATTCATACAGTTTCAACACATGTATCCTTTTACATTCAATAAATACATTATATTTACAAACCGCGTTCTATGTCAACTCACTCTATAAGAAGTATGTCGATAATTAGAATTATTGATCATGATATTTATTAACCACAATTTAAACTTTTGTAAGTTGATGATATGGGTTCACTTTATAATGGGGGAAAATAATATGGATTTGTTTCATAACTTTTGTCTTTTATTGTAAGTTCTTCACCTTGCCCTCTCGGTTTAATACTGTGATACGTGGTTCCCGCGATCATAGAATAAAAGAGTTTTAATTTAGAATTACCCCTCTTGGACTGTTTGAATTTACCCATGAAAGACCCATGAGATTCATTGAATGCAAAGTGTTCGGAAGTGTGAATCGTATTTAAATGAGAAAAGATCGCTTTCTCTCTGTTTCTGGTAACCCCGCTTCCCTCCTGGCGTCATACGTAAAAGTTCACCAAGATTTGGATACACTGACATTTGCACATTCACATAGACATGCCAAACTCGCGAGTTATATACACACAAACACTTACACTAAATTCATTAAGTCACGAACACGATTAAAACTCATATGTGCGGGAACCATTTGTAATATTTCTCAAAGTTTGTTAAATTAAGTCTATGTTAAAATTAATCCTGTTTATTCAATAAGCTAAATAAATGCACCAAATGATAGTCTTTTCATTTGAGTCATCGTCCCAATTCTTTATTCCCATATAGGATCAGATCATCTTATTTAAACTGTACGATCAGATCAATTGGACTAGTTCATTAATAATAAATGCATTATTCCCAAAATTCATAAATTTAAATAAATAATTACATCAGAGTAGAGGTGCCGTATTAATTGGCACATATCACGTTAGTTCAACATCCCGTTGTTTACCTACAAGTTTGAGATTTTTTTTTCAACATAAAGGATTCAATTGATTGTCCTACAACAATTGAAAATATTCGTATGCACAGTTTAAAAATTAAAATCAACCTTGTTTAAAATTGTATTATGCCAGATTAAAGATTTAGATTAGATTCTAATATCGTACATCAATCATACAACTAAAGTCCTTTGTAGTCAGAATATTCCCAATGTTGAGTCAAATATCTCAATTTTATCTCAGCTGACTTTTTTTTTTTTTTTATTATTTATTTTACAATTAGAAGGTATGATCTTACCGAATTTTAATTAAATGTATACACAATTCCATACAATCTATAAAACAGTTCAAGAAAATAACAATTTGTTTGCATTCGTAAAATAAGTTTTGTTCGATATATTGATATCTCAGTATGTTTACCGGTTTTTCCCAGTAATTTGGAAAATAAATTTAATGGATTAGTTCCATTTTATTTAAAATCCAAATATTTTAATTACTATTTAACAGAGTCTTATCAACTCTACTCCCACCTTGAATCAATATTTTCACAGTTTGTTGCATAAGATTTCTAAATACGCTCGATTTTAATCATGACTAATTTCGAGCATAAAATTAAGGTATATGATATTTTTCGCTAAGCCTCGCAATGAGATTTTGTATTCTCTTTGTTTAATAAACTGACCAATAAGAACAACCAGTCCATTCCAATCGTCGTTTAGGAAAATAGGCAATTACAATTTCCAAAATAAAGGGTTATTCGAAATTATTCATCCGATTTCAAAATTCCATACTTTCATAAATAAATGACATATGATGACAAGTAATACATGACTGCAAAGGGAAAATATGGAAGTTATTTTTTACACGAGTTTGACATAACTTCCTCTTGTTACACGAATGATATCAATTCGATACGTAAATTCCTATCAAAAACGTTGCAAAGTGTACGTAGTAATTGATTGTACAACAGCAGAAATTCATTGTTTAAGTTCAAATAAATTTATGGATAATGACGGCGCATACACTTTATCTTTTACAAGTCCCTGAAGGAAGAAATCGCATGGGAGCCATATCATGCGACTTTGGTGGCCAACTGTGTAACATCAAGTCATCTGGTCCATTGCGACCGATCCAACTTCGAGATAACTCCATGAAAGCTTCTAAAACCTTCACGAAGAACCCACGACAGCCATTTATAGGCCACAATATAAAACTTTTACATTTTCCCTTTGTATTCATGTATTACTTTTCATTCTATGTCGTTTATTTTTTAAAAAAAGTATAGAATTTTGAAATCAGATAAATCATTTTGCATAACCCTGTAATTTAAAATTTGTCATGTAGACTTAGTTCTAGTCTTTAATTACCAGTTATTCCATTACTGGAAAATACATAATTTGATTAAGAAACTAATTTTTTAAAAAAATTCTAATACATTCATGAAAAAATGGCAAATTTCGAACACATTCATCACGATGTTTTAAGAATATGTGACAAGCATTCTGACAAACAATCATGATTAAAATGTAATATTCTCAAAAGCCATTATATATTTGTCTCTTTCTTACTGACTCATACTTCGACTTTTATTTTGTTACAAGGCATAGCAGACATTCAATTTCCTGGTCAATCGGTTGCATATTGCAATACCTCTTTACGCCTAGGAAATTGCACACGGGCGGTTAACGATGCGAGAATGGCATTATGCAAGACACGCTGGCAATTATTGCATCAAAAGAAACTGCATAATAGAAACGGGGATGCATTGAAATTTATTTTTACTCTGAAAAAAAAAAGTAATAAAATGCCAAAAATTTTTAAATGGAAGAAACGGATACATGCAGGGTGTATATTTAGAACGAACCAACACTGAACATATTGTAATGGGCATGGTCATTCATTAACCTCAAATAACTGTATTTATTTCGTAGATTTTTATACATAAAACAAAAATAATATGCTATCCTTGAATGTTTTTAGTGCATTGATTTGTCCTATGCAGATTGATTATTTATTGGCGTCTCACTTAGAAGCAACACGAGGGTTATTGGCGGCGGACCGCGTAAATTTGAATCTCGGTCAAAGGGCGAGGACTGCACTTGAGTTAGAACCTTCATCTCTTAACTTTCACACCACGCAAATTAAAGGACTTGAAACCTCAACGAATTTAACATGCATCAACCCCGCTACACGGCGAGTCTTTCGTGGTATGAGAACTCGATGGAACCAACGCCTGCCGCGAGTTCGCAACCGTAACCACTGGGCTATTGCGGCCATTTGTCCCGTGCAGATATAAGAGAACAATTATACGTATTTTTGTTCCTTCGTTCAGTTTAACTCTTATTGAGAATTTTCATGGTTTGAAGATGTTGATTAAAAAAGGAGTTAGATTTGAGAGTAAAGAGGATGACGAACGCGTCAACTGACGAGAATCGTTCTCTAGGATCTTCTCGCCTTGTCTTGTACTCTTTGGATTCACATATTCTCTCATAATGACAACAATCCTAACCATACAATTGTAATTTCCATTGCCATTAAATACGGCAATGAAAATTTAAAATACCAATGTGGTTACATTTCACGATACAGTCAAATCTCTTATAATGCAATTTCCATGTCGCGAAAATTACTACAGCTCTTATGAAACGCGATCGCCTTGTAACGCGTTTTTCGTACAAGAATATTCCAACAACTCAAATGGCTTGAAAAATTTATTTATGGCAGCACTTATTGGATGTGTTAAATTTTGTAGTTGACATTTTTTATAGTGTATTCCTCTGTATATCAATTCCAGTTAGCAGTGAATTTTCCTTAAAATGGGCAAATAAAGCTTTTTACTTTCTTTTAATTAATTCTTATACTGTAAATGTGTAAGACGGATGCGTAGGAAAGCTCTTTTGACTTTAGTTTACGTTATTGGAATTGTACAACATTAAAAACATCTAGGTTAATTTTTTTTATTCACCTTGTAATATTTATATGAAAAAAAAAAAAAAATCCTTAAGTTTGAAAAATTGTTGAAATAAATAAAAGCAGAAAACAGTTAACACGAAAATATATAACTCTTGTGGATAAAAATCCAAATTTTAAATCATTTGAAGGATAAAGAACAATATCATCTGTTGCAAAATCGTTAAAACTGAATGAACCTAAAATTCGGAGTTTAAAAAAAATGAGAACCCCCCCCCCTATTCAGCGTATTAATTGTTTTATTTCTGCTACAAAATTTTATTTCTTAACCGTATTAATTACAGCTTGATATTTTGAAAATACAATTTCTATATAGGTCTGATAGATTCCTATATAGGTGCAATTGATTTATTTCTGAGAATCTATATAATGCAGTACGAATTTATTTAATTTGTATTGGTTCTAAGTTTTTTATAACGTGGTTTCCATATAAAGTGGCATTGGTTTTCATATAACACATTATAAATTAATCTGATTTGTCTCTATGTTTCTCAGAACACGGTTTCTATAGAACGCATTTCCTAATTTGAATTAATTTTGAATTTCTTGTAACATGTTTTCAAAATAACGCGGTACGAATTAATCACGTTATGGAAGACTTGACTATACTTTATTCCAAAATAATTTTGTGAAATTATTATCAAAATAATTTATTATGATTACAAAGAGAAAGTTTTGGAATGGAGGATTTTAATTACTCGCGAATAGTTTTATATATGTTTACATATTTTGCCTCTATATTCTCTCACAATTTATGTTTTTATTATTCCGTAGTTACTCAGGAGGAATAGTGATATCAGCCGCAAATGAAGCCTTTCAATACCAATCAAATTACATAATTCAAAAAATAGGTCTCAAGTTCAAAGTCTTGAACAAAACAACCACACAAACAAGATTTAAAAAATAGAAAGAAAATTCTAAAATACATCTCGAGAAAAAAAGATTATATACAAACACTTTTCTTAGCTGTTCTATTTCCATATCTAAATCTCGGTTTCATGAATAAATAAATGTTTTTTATCTAAATCTCTCTGTCACATGAATAAATAAATGTTTTTTTTATCGAGTGCCTACATCAAATCAAAGTTTCAATCAATAATTTTTTTTGTTGTTAAAATGTCAGACTCTGACGTACACGAATGATTTAACCTAAATGAAAAGATGGCTCTCTGATAAGAAGATTTAAGAACTATTTAGTGGGTTAAACGTCTTATTTTATCTGAAGCACTTTTTTCTGAAAACAATTTTTATAAATGCCAAAGAACTATGTGGCTAAAACTAAATATGCTCAAAAATAACTTTTACGAGATAAGCAGGTAAATATTAAAATTGACACGAAATTAACAAATGTTCCACTTTTAAAATGTTTAATAAAATTGTAAGCTGGATCCTATTTTAGGGGCCTTGGCGACATGAGGAATATTTTTAGGCGATAAGAAACAGAGTTAGTTCTCATTACATATGGACGTTATGGGGTACGAAATTTTAACGAATTAACGAGTACGGAATTTTTGAAATTATGCCAAGCAGCCCCACTAAAATACGATTTAATCAAAATGAATTATCTACCCAGGGGACTATAGTTTTAGTTGGATCACTTTTGGCGTAACAGATAACTTTTCAAACTTTTTAGCGTTTGCTTCAACTTTAATTACATTTAGCTTAAATATACTCAATTTAATTCTTTTCGTTTCCTTTAATTTTAATTTTAACATCGGACAAGTTAACTATTGCCTATTTCTCTATATTTCATCGTTTACTTTAATTCGAAAATTTAATTGAATAATTTAATAATTATATAAAAAAAAAGCGCACCTTGGACGGCTAAATGTGTTCTTTGCAAAACTTTGCTTAGAAATTTTTAAGTATTATTTTATTTTTATTGTGATTATTATCGTATTATGTTTGCTAAATGAAGAAAGTTGCATAAAATTTTAAGCAATAAAGGAAACTATTAGAAATGAAAGAATTAAACTGAGTTTCCGAACGAATGAATATTTAAAAATTATACCCAGCACATACACACACATGCAGTACAAGTCGTGAAATCCGAGTTCGTTTTTTCCCGCCAACTTAATACGTGTGTTATTTAGGCTTAACACGATAAATGAACATGCACGATATTTGTTAAAAAAAAAAAAAAAAAAACTTTTCATAAAAAAAAAAGCAAAATGACGCCATTTCGGGCATGTAATGCATCTGCTCCAAGAATATTTCAAAATTTGTCGTGATTCATTATTATTAATATTGTTTTTGAATTTAGTGCCTCATTTTAAACACAATCAATTAAATTAAAACTGATATTTTGGTATTAAGATTGTAAAATTCCAGTAATCATTAAGATATAATTCCAAACTGTCATCAAATGATTAATTGATTGGGATAGAGAGCAACAAGGTTATTAATCCTTGTCATCAGTTCTTTAACTGATAGTTTAAATGCAAGATTTGTTTTAAATCATGTTGAAAAATGAATAGTAAATGAAAGCTTTTAAGTTCAGAAAATGATTGATTTTATTTGTTAAAATTTATCATGTTTCTTTATAGTTCAGATTCACTTGATTAATAGGCCTAATGCCTGACAGTTACAAAACAAGCAGTCACTGTTTTTCTTTGAAGTCAGAAGTGACATCAAACTGTGATTGTCATTGTAGTTTCAGATTCCATATGTATTTTCAAGTTTAATAATTTAGTAGTGATGTGTTAGCATTAAGGCTTCCATTTTGATTTCGTGGACGTGTTGTTAATCCTATGGAATTTCGACTTTAATTCTCACATCTTTACTTTTTGATCGATTTAAATGCAATAAAGTGAATCTAAAACAGCAATCAGTAATGAGTGCTTCTGTAGAACTACTTTTTCCATCGGATTCTTAGAAATATTTTTATTCTTATTTTTTATGAATCGTTTGGACATTTTTCCGGTTTTTTAAAAAAAATATTTTAAATTATTTTTAAAAAACGGAGGAAAAAGGTAATTCCACGGAAATATTCATTATTTTTTTTGCTCTTTCAGATGCACTTTATTGCATTCAAATAGATCAAATGGTAAAGATGTGAGAATTAAAAGTAGAAATTCCTTAGGATCAACATTAAGTCCACGAAATCAAAATGGCGGGTAGACGGCAGCCTTAAGGTTCCCGTCTACCAACTATTTTGATTTCGTGAACGTAGTGTTAATCCTAAGGAATTCCGACTACGTTTTTCAAATCTATACTATTTGATATATTTGAATGCGAAAAAGTGCATTCGAAGGTGCAAAAAATAATGAAGACTTCTGCCGTATTTTATTTTTCCTTCGATTTTTAAAAATGTCTTAGAATATTTTTTAAAGTTCCGGAAAACCTGAAAACGAATCATTAAAATAGGGGTTAGAATTTTCTTAAAAATCTAGGTAAAAAATGTTATTCCGCAAAATTATTTTTAGCTCTTTCGTATGCACTTTCTTACATTCAAATAGATAAAATAGTATAGATTTGAGGATGATAGCAGAAATTCCATAGGATTAACATTATGTTCTCGAATTCGAATTGGCTGGTATACAAGAGCCTTATGAGTATTAATTTTTTTTTTTTAATTTTATATTGTGGATAATTTTAAATTATGATCTTTTTTTTTTATTTATGTGAGTTAATATAACCGAACGTATACTTTTTTTTTTTAAATAAATATCTTTTCTTTAAAAATAAATCTCTGTCTTTCAAATAAATCTCTTTTCTTTTAATAGTTTCTTTAAAAAGTGAAAGTTGGTAACAAAAATGTGCTAGAGTCAATTACCTGAAAACACGTGATTTCATATATCATGTGACCATGGCGGTACACGAATGAAATTCATTGTATTTGTTCAGCTATATGTGAAACAAATGCGCTGTAACATATGTTACTTGATGCGAGTTCGTAATCACAACGCACTTATTCATCAAGTTGTGTACAGGAAAAAACTCTCTTTCAAATAATAAAAAAATTATTTAGGGCAAAACTTTCATTGAATTATTTTAAGCAGTTCCTACCGTTAAATGATGAAAAGAATCAAAAGAGTCAAGACATGGAAGGAATAAAAGGTAACTTTACAAAAAAGGAAATGTTATTTTTAAACACCACTGTTAGAAAGTAACAGGAAATCCTGCAATTATCCTTTTTTTTTTTTGTCACCACTTAAATTGGAGGGAAAAAACAATTACCTTAAGTTTTCCATTCGATATCATTTGAAAAACTATTGAAATTGTATAGAAGATTTACTTCCCTTATTTTTGTTTCATATTTTCAACGTTACTGTCAATTGTTATTTCTTTTTCAGTTTCGAAAAGTTGTTAAAGATATTCTGCAACCCCATCACGACGACGATTTCCTACTGAGATGGTTGAAAGGTAATTATATAGCTATTTTTGTGTTGATATAAGTGCTTTTGCAGAAGGAAACTTCAATAAATGTAAATGATCTATTTCACGAATGTTTTTTATAATTATTATAGTGGATTTGTAATACAAGTCCTTCTTTTCAAATATTAAAGTTCTTTTATATGAATCAAAAGCATTTAATATTTTTGATTTGGGATTATTACATGCAACACACAATCAGAAAGCGTAAAATAAACTTTTGCTGAATTAAACTCCAGTTTTTATTCCTTCTGAAATTGTCTTTTTGCTTGAAAACAGTTGAATTTCCAGTTTTTTTTTGTTTTGTTTTGTTTATTTGTTCGAAAAACAGAAGGAAAATAACTTTTTCGTACTATTTATACTATTCTTTGAGTTTCGCTAAACATTTACACTTTCTCTTCATTTTATTTAAAAGAGAAATTAATAACAACGTATCGTAAGCGATACAAGCTTCTTGTTTTTTTAAACTTTGTTTTCTGAAGAAAATTATAATTCAAATAACTATTATCAAAATAGTTATGAAAATCACAATGTCTTGATGCAAAAATTGAGCAAATTTCAAAAAAAGAGAGAAATATTTAGTTAGTTTATTCGTTTATAAATGAGTAAAATATTGTATTTAGCAGTACGGGATTCTTAAGAATGTCCTGATACGCTGCAATCCCATTGGATGGTAGCTTAAGTTAACCACACCCACACCTCAATGAAGCCAATGGCGTGCAAGTAATTCTCTTGACTCTAATATTTAGTAATTTTTTCACATTAATCCTATTAATTTTCAAAATTCTAACGTAAAAACTATTAAACATTTCACTTGACATTTGAATCTATATCAATAAAGCAGTTCTGGGCAGGAGAAGCCGAAGCAATGCTCTCTAAAATATTATGGCACGAAAATAAACAGAAGCTCATGTGCTCCTGAAAAATTGTCAACCTATATAATGACTGATGTTAAAGATTAAGGCCAAAATGCAAAGAAATCTGAAACATGTTTATTCAGGAAACATGATTTGATTCAAATAGAAATGAGTTGACAATGAAGATATACTATTCTCTCTAAACACGACGAAGAAATGCATATTGTATTAATTTTTAAAGTATTTTTCTATATGAAAAAAAAAAAATTCAGAGTTTGAATTATATCCTTAAACAATGTGAAAGACATGTTTAATTTTTAAATATCATTAGCTTATGTAGTTGTTATGATACTATTCATATTTTAATTTCAGCAAATGTCGAAAATCCGTAACAAAATCCGAAGTACATTTTCAGACAAAAAAAATGTTCCAAAATTTATCCATGTTAGTTATGTCGGCGTACATGTATCAGTACAGTAACTTTGAAATTTAGAAACCCCCCATAAATATAGCTTTTTTGCTCTTAACATGTAGTGATATTAATCCACTTTGTAAAATGTAAAAAAAAATGAAATTTGGTATACATTTTATATCAGAAAAACAGGAGTAATTTAATTAAAAACAATTAATATATATAATAGAATATGCTGCTCTCAGCTGGATGGCGAAGTCAGAATGTAATATTAACGTTGAGCTTTCGATATTGATTATTATAATATATACGAAGAGATGGAGATTTTGTGTACTTATATCATTACACGCATGATAATGAAACAAACAAACAAAACAAAAAAATACGTGCGAACTTAAATTAAACGAATGAAAGTTAAAAAAAAAGTACCTGAAAAATGAAACTTTAATCATTTATTACTGATTTAATTTTAAAATCCTTAACAGTACGTTATTTTTCAAAACACTCTTTCCAAAGCTATAATTTCCTAGGAAAACGGTGCCGTTATCTGTCGGCAGCAATATTGCGATGGATGACGCCACCGAAACGTTGGCGTGGTTTCCTTGAGAGCGTTGAACGCCAGCGGAGGTGTGAAACAACAGTAAAGCTTTGACTAATAACTTTAATGACGTCATCCACCACAATATAACACCACCGCCAGATATCGGCTTCGCTTCAGTAAGAAGCCATAGCTTGAGTAGCGAAATACCCAAGATATTTTGAACAGTATGTTGATGGTTACATTTTCCAACGATTTGTCTATTGGACTAACTCGACAATATTTTTTTTTATATAATAAAGATACGCAATGTTCCTTTAAGCCGCTTATCCCGTTCAAACATGCTATGTTGATCATGTGATTTCCTTTTCAATAAAAAATCTCCCCTCAATTTGAAAATCAACCGCTTTACAGAATTTGAAATGATGTAAGGGTGTTTAATGTTTTGCTCTCTCTTTACATACTTCTTTGCACAGAATATTAGCACTAACTGCTCAAACAAACTTGGCGACGATTTCCGACAATTATTGGCGTTTTATCGAGGGGAGCCACGAGCTCACATTCGTAACTATTTTACACATTAAATATGATTCATTTATTTATATATAAGAAATAATAGAAATGTTTTCCGTGGCGGAGTCGTTCGTACGCTAATGGTTAAGGTCGGATCTTTTGTTTATCCTAAAACGTTTTCTCGTTTTGGTGTCCTATTTTTTTAATATTGTACGAAAACAGCCTTAAAAAAGAGTGTTTATTTAAAAATATCATTAAGTACAATTACAATGGGCTACTACCAAATTCGTTTTACAGACGTATTAGTAGGTAGGCTAATGTATAATAGAGCTATTGATCATGATGATTCACACATATTGTCTAAGGGGGAAAAAACTGGCTTGGAATTTCGTTTATTACAAAAAGTTTCTACACTTCTTGTAAAATTTTTTAAAGATAAATAAATTCTGTCATACTGGTGTTTTCTACTGAATGCCGTAGTCGCACAAATTGCAAGCGAAAACTTTCAACTTGTGCTGATTTACTAAAAGCTTATGTTTTTTTTTCTTTCAGCTCGAGATTTCGATATCATTAAGTCTGAGAAAATGATCCGAGAGGTAAGTTTTCTATGCACATACATATACTTCATTATTGCTAACTTTTAATTATGATTTTTTTCTGCAAATTTTTTTTATATAGAGATGTTTTACTTGGGTAATTTTCCATTTCGCCGGCACAAATCTCGCCAAGCAGGCTTTATTGGCGACAACACACTATGTATACATATCCTGTTTGGCATCTGTTGTATCAATTTTGGCCCCTTTGTCACTTGCTCCGGCGAAATGGAAAAGTACCCTTACTTGTAATAAACCTTAACCTAGTAGCTATGGTTGTGAACTCGAGGCCGATGTTGTTTCCGTCGAATCGGGGGTTCGAGTCCTGATACCATTAAATATCCTCCGTGTAGGGGGGCTGATGCACGTTAAATCTTTTGAGACTCCGAGTTCTCCTTTTGGCATAGTATAGAAATTTGAAGATGGGGTACAAAAGTCAGGTGTCGTCCTTGTCACTTGACTGAGGTGCAAAATCACGAGATCCATCTCCACAATAGCCTTCTCGTGCGATATTAATGAACAATCCTCTTGTGTACTGTTCCACACTTGGCCGCTTTGTTCTAAGGGACTGGCAAAGAAATAAATGAGCGTATAAAGAACAACCTTTACCTTTAAATAACTTATTACTGTTGCTATGACAAAATACATATTAAAAAGGTTTCGTTCATATTTGATTTATCATCGCGCAAAAGCTTTGCAGTCTATTGATAGATACAGCTCTCCCTTCCTTTAGGGATGGCCAACCTACCACCCACCCGTGTCGATTTGTTTCCCTCAGTAGCTGGGTTATATGAATAAAAAATTAAAGCTTTTATAGTACATAAAAGTACCAAAGAATATATATATTTCACCATGTATCATATTCCAATACTATGGGAATATCTCAGTAGAAAGATTTAACTATCGTTACAATTATTCCTCTGTATTCTTGCTTAGAAACATAACAAAGTTGAGTTCATTTTAAAAGATGCTCTGGTCGTCTTGTATGAGTGAGCGATATACAATCTGTACCTAACCAGCAAACCTACTTAAGAACAGAAGTGTGCATTATTAGATGCTGGGAGGGAATGCGTGTTTCGGATCAAACGGAGTAGCAGCAGCCAGTCTTTCTGCAGCAAGTCTAACATAATCGGTTCAAAATCGTGTAGGTCTATACAGACTGGCTATTCAGTACTTTTTGATCGCTAATAATTTAGCACTAGAGTTGTGTTGTGAATGCAGGTAGTTTTTTTTTTAAATTAAATTTTATACAAATATAGGCAATAAAAACTCGGTAAAATTAAAAAGATTGTTCATTAAATTTTTTTTTCAATTGTAGTATAAAGGAAGTAAAAGTTTTTGATGAAAACAGACAATATAGCGAACAATGGGACCCTTTTACGTGTATTATTCAAAACTTCAAATTAATATGTTTAATTTGTCGAGAAACTATCGCGTAGTTAAAGAATACCATACGAAAAGACATTACAAAATGAATCATAGTGATTATATGAAGTTGGAAAAATGTACAAGAAATGGAATGGCATTGACTGAGATTGACGTAAAAAATACTAAAATAAATAAGAAGGCGATAAACTGAATCCATTACATCCAAGGCGACAAATAAAGTCTTTTAAGTTGGACAGTCCTAGTAAAGTAAATGACGCATGTAAGGGAAATTCCGAGAAATTCATCATGTATTTTAAATTTAAAAAAAGTTAAGTTTTGGAAAAAATTATCACAATTTCCTATTCAAAACTAATTATCAGTAAGTATTTTGAACAAAAAGCACATTAGAATTTAATCCTAAATGAATGCATTTTACAAATATTTTTCTATGTTAAAGAGAAAAGAAAAGTAATACACAAGTAATATTCATAAGTTTAGCACTAAAGAAATAGCACTATGCAAATTTATAATAAATGTAATTCAATTATCTTTAAGTGTACATTAACTAAATTTTTTAATAATTTTTATAGAGTTTCAAATTTCGCAAGAAGATTGGTGCAGATACCATTTTAACTTCAGCATATGAGGTTCCGAAGTAAGCAATATTTAAGAAAAATATTTGGTACATTTTACTTAAAACTGATTTTACGTATGTGATGTATACTAATATTGTTATTGAATTTTTTTTCAAAAAATGTTTTGTAATATATACGAACAGAATGCACATCAATATTCGTTGTACTTAACTCTTATGTGTAATTTTTTCAATGTGTATTCACTATCATGCAAAAAAGTTATCTGAAAATAGTTATTTAATTTATTTGTAATTAAGACCCTTCGTCTACCCGCCATTTTGATTTAATTAGCTTAATAATCAGAGTCTTGGATTTTGATTCTTTCTGATAATTTTTGATTGAAATTAAAATTGCAATATTCTGAAAATTAAAATAACTTGAATGGATTGTATAGTAGATAGAATAAAGTCGAAAATTCCATAGGATTAATATTACGTCAGCCAAATCAAATGGCGAGTAAAACGGGAGTCTTAAGTGTCTGCTTACCTGCCATTTTGATTTCATTAGTTTAATGTTAACTACCTACTACCGTCTCAAATCTATTATAGACGAGCTTTTGAATGCAAAAAAGCGTGTCCGAAAGAGTAAAATAATAAAAGTTTCTGTGAATTCAGAGTTTTCCTCCGATTTTCGAAAATGTTTTAGACATATTTTAAGAACTGAAAATCCTTAAGCGAATCCATTAAAATAAAGGTAAAAAATATTTCTTAAAAAATCGGAGAGAAAACGTACCCTGCAGAAACCTTCATTATCACTCTTCTGATCTTTTGGATGCACTTTTTGCATTCAAATAGATAAGTTATTTGAGGATTGCAATAAAAATCTATTTAGATTAACATTACGTTCACGAACCAAAACGGCTGGCAGATGGGAGTTTTAAAGAGTTATTATTAGCGATTTTTTCACCATCCACTCTAGTATATTACTGTCTGTTCATATCACAAAGTTAGCTCCCGCGAAGCATGATATATCAATCCATACAATGTCAAAAGCAGGTACTTATCCACCATTGTATTAATATGTTCTCATATATATAGTTGCTTTTTATAAGCTGCCTGATTTTGATTCGAACATTCAGGAAATGTACCAAAAGTTGACAATGAGAGCAACGGAGATAGACAGAGAGTATGTATCAAATAATCGAGAAAGTACAGTACTTTATTCAAAACTAGCTTTTTGTTAGCGATTTTGTCGTACACTTTTAATGGACGAATCAATCATTAAGTAATTTCTTTTTCCCTTTCTGAACGAGAGTATACTTTTTATTAAAAACATTTATGATAATATTGGCGTCTTTTGCTTAGGTATTTAAAAAGTATCCAGTTACGTTTTCTTGGGACTAGATCCCGAAAAACAGCGCTGAGAGTTTTATGCCTCCGGTATCTGTGACTACAAAGGTGAGATGGAATGGGTTCTTATTTGTAAATATTCAATAATGATTTTATGTATTAATTTCAAAACGAAAATAAGATTTCAAATGCGGGATAAATTAACTTAAACTTATTAATATATTATACTGTAAAATATTCTCATAAAAATTAAAAATATTCTTGAACACCAAACATCTATTATTTTATCAATATAGTTACATTTATTAATTTAAATGTTTACATCATTGAACATCTACTTATTTTCTAGCCACCGGATAATTTCTAACTACCAATAATAGGCCGTACCAGATATGGTTACAGTAATATTTTTTTTCTTTCTTTTTACCTTCGGGGATAGCAGGAGTATCGGTCCCCTGATGACAGCATCATATATATATACTATAGTGATGTTTGATCTTTATTCAATAATATCATAAAAGTCAAGCGTATTAGCTTATAATTTATGGACAGAAGAGTGTACTCTGTCGTTCATTCGCTGTTTTTTTTTTTTGTTGAATTTTCCTACCACTCGGTTCTTGATAAAGATATCTTGCATGCTATAGTCTGAAACAGGTGAATATTCATTAACTCAAAATAATGAAATCAAATTGTTTTTTGTGAAGTTTTGTAACGAAATAAATTTAGTTACTAAATATGTTAATTCCTTTTTTGAAATTATTAAATTAAATACTCAGGAATTAATAGAAAACGATAGACTATTGAACCTTAATGTTCGACAGTTAGATATTAAAATAAAAAACAAGATAAATGATGACCAAATATATTTAAACAATAATATTATGACTTTTTTTTTGAAAAAATTAAGTTCATTACTGGTGAAAGCAGACATCAACGCTTATGTAAAATCTTTTAAGATAAAAAATTTTGTGACATATTTTTTTTGAAAATTAATTCATTTCTGGGAAAGCAGGCATCAACATATGCAAAAACTTTTTCGGTAAAATTCTTCAAAGAGCTTTTGAGTTATAACCTAATATTGATCAAAAAACATAGCCTCTTCAGACTAAAACATTTACCAGAAACGAGTGCCTTTCTCTTTGAACATTATCTTGGTTGGGCACAGTAAGTAAATGCAAAATAAACCTATTTTTCTTTGTATTTGAAAGTGGAATATTTAACAGGAGGCCCGCCAAGCATTTTAGACAGTAAATAATAATAGTCATAGATATTATTAGCCTTTTAAGAGGTTATTGTTTTAAGTGGGGTGTTTTGGAACACCAGATAATTTTTCTAACTTTTGTATCGTTTTCTTCAATTTTAATCATATTTTGCCTAAAATATATTTGTTCAGCGTAACCTGTTTATAATTATTTTTCTTATTCGTATTCTGTAAATATTTTAATTATTGCCGCCTTTATAGATGGCAAGCTTGTAACTATAATCTTTTTTTTTTTACAAGCAGAATAAAAGTTTTAATGTGTAAAATATTAATAGTTCAATGAAAACTTCATCGCACAGTACTTTATTTATACGTGCTAATATACAGAAATATTACTTTATATACTCTTGTAAAATACAGGTTACGAACAATATTGAATTTAGTAATTCCACTGTTTCTTTGAATTTTACATTGGAAACGCTTACTATTGTCCATTTCGATATCATCGTTTACTTTAATTTTATACTTGGGTAATTAATAATGATTTATATAAAAAAGTGCATCTTGGGTGACTAAATCTATTCTTTGCAAAACTTTGCATTGTGAACTTTTTATTATGTCTAAGCAAAATATTCAAGCGCTACTGAGAGGGGGGAGACGTTTTAATCAATATTGATCTGTTATTCGTAATTATGCATAATTAGAAAATTTAAAAAATTACAACGATATTTTTTGAAATTTTGCTGCTTACTTTTATTATGTTTGGGGCAGCAAAGGTGTTGTAGGTCACAAGTATTTATAACACACACGCCCCCTCCATATGTGTGTGTGTATTATATATATATATATATATATATATCCCATATGTGTATTTGTGTGTAATTTGTGTGATAAAATAGATGATTTATGGACGGTAAAGGTGAAATTCTATAGGATTAACATTACATCTATTAAATCAAAAAATGGCCGGCAGGGAGGCTTCAGTTTTTCCTAAAATTTTGAATTCTTCTTGATTAAGTATATGTTGTTTATTTTACTTTTTTATTTCAAAAGATTCTAATTTTTATATAAAAAGACTTTGAATTGTCTTAATCCCATGGCTGCTTTAAATATTCCTAGTCGTATATCATAGAAACATAGAAAAAAAATGACTAAAATTATCCAATTAATATAAAATTATTATTATTAATTCAAGTAACCCATTGAGATGTTGAAAAAATAGGTTTTATTTATTAAATACAATAAAAAACCCATTTTGTTGATCTTGTAAATTTTTTTGTATTGTACTATTTTCACTTAAAAAAATATCATTGAAAACATGTAAAAGGTATCCTTACAGACCTGTTGTATTTTATGCATAAAAAACACATTATCAGACATATAGTATATTTCAGTTTTTTCTTATGTATTTAATAAATATAAATATTATAAGTTAAAGTGCTATCTTTAAATTTAAAAATACAACACCTATGGAGCTTAATTTAACTGATGCATTTGTTATTTTAAATAATTGTACCTTTCAGGATTCGTGTATTCACTTCGAACTATAGATTTAATGAAGCTACTTGTTCATTTCTTGAATATGATTTAAAAATGCTGCAAGAAAGAAAAAGTGTAATAATTCTTTTATCATATAGCATCTTATTTTCTCGTAGTATATTTATTACAGTTACTAGAAGTATCAGCCGTATTTTCTATTAATATCTACTGCACTTGTGTAATTTTATTTTACATTTTACTTTTAAAACGTTGTTAATATTTCTTTAAAATACCAGTCATATAAATAATGATACATTTTTACGCGTTTTTCCCATAAAAATGTGTATAATATTTGACGACACAAAAAAATAGGACATAGATTTTAAAAAGTTATTTGTATAAATGTCCTCAGAAATTTCCAGAGTATAAAATAAGTAGATCCAATTGTTGATTAGATACTGAAGTATTATCATTAAAAGTAAAAAAGATAAAATGTATAGGAATTAGTAATAATATTCTATTCTTTTGTTGAATTTATCATAAAGAGTAAGAGTTGCGCCATATTATTTGAAAAACATCTAGTTCTTCTTCCTGTTTAACCAAAATTCATTTGTTAGATTATCTTCAATTAATAAAAATTATTATTTTATTTTTCTTCTTTGACATATTCTAAATGTTTAATTTTTTTTGTTGAAAACATATACAATGGTTTATTTATTTATTATATTTGCAGTTCTGTTAAACGTTAATAAGAGATCGAAGTTAAACGAAAGTATACTGTAGCAGTTAAATGAGGCAATTTTTTCCTGGTAACGATTTTGTATAGGCAAACTTTTTTTTGTCTACTATGATATTATTTTTTCTTGTAACCCTTAAAGTAGTTTGTGACCTGTTTTAAAAGTCTGTATTCCATAATTTTATTTTTAACTAAGATTTGATGAAGGTGTATTCTTATATCTAATATTCAAAAGAGATAGTTTTGATTGCAATCGTAGAATTCTTCATTAAAAAAAAAATCAATTTTTTATCTGATCCTACAATTATTTTTGTAATTAATGTAGAAAAATATAATGGTAATTCTTAGAATCTTTTCTTCTTCCTTCGCCAATAGAAAAAGATGCCCCTTCATACATAACAAAAAGATTAGAGTGGAAATGACAAAACATTAAAAATCGGAATTTCTAAAAAAGAATTACGAAAAAAACTGTATTAAATATATTTGTATTTTAATAGCTTTTTTGCTTGAAAAACAAGAATGTTTAACCTCAGTTTTTTCTTTAATGATTTTATAGAAGAAGTCTCAAGTTTGTGGGAGGGTATATTGTTTTTTTTTAAAAAAAGCATTTTGAATTATTCAATCTAAGGATAATTATTGTTTATAAATTATCTCTTCTGCCTTTTTCAGAACATTGGGAAATTAGACATAAAACTATTTCTCATATTGATTTCCAAGATTTTCTTTTAAAGAAGTTTTATGATAAATCGGTAAGTATATTATAAAAATTTTGTAAACTAAAAATATCTATCCAAATGCCAAAAGATATTTATTGTATATATATAGAAATATATATAATATATATATATATATATATATATATATATATATATATATATATATATATATATATATATATATATATATATATATATATATATATATATATATAGTTATGTAATAAATGACGTCTTTTTTCCACAGTTATCAATGCTGGCATTCAACTGATTACCATGTATCAAGATAATTATCCCGAAACGCTTAAAGCTGCATATCTAGTAAACGGTAAGAGATAATAGATAAACATAGTCAGTAAAATTTCTTTCAAACTATTTAAATAAAATTGATATTTCTCAATTCGAAACTGAAATTTCTTATCATACGTTTTTTAAAATTTTAAATTATTCCGAAACACTTGAGGCATATCTTGTAAACGATAAGTGATAATAGATCAAAATTTAATCAATAAAATTTCTTCAAAACATTAAAATAAGTTTGATAAGAAGCAATTTTTTTTAAAAAAAATTTCAATTCGAAACTAAAGTCTCTTATCATTAAAAATTTCTTCAAAAAAAATTATATTTGTTCAAGCGATTAGTTAAAAGTTTTAATCTCTTTAAGCTGTGTGAATATGTTCCCTTTTATATTAATAATCAAAAGACGAAGATTTTGGCTCATAATAAATAAAGAAAATCATGCTAACATTTTAATATACTGTAGTACCTCCTAATAAGGTTCACCTACCGGACTAGACATTTTGTGCTTTAAACAAAGATGCCCCTTAATAAAAGGTAAATACATTGCGGTTCCTATTCAAAGGAACGAGCAGAATCGTCCCTTAAATAGAGGTGTCTCATATAGGAGGTACTACTATATATATAAAGATGCAGGATTCATGTTTAATGAAGAATTTTGAATGTTCGTAAAACATTATCGTACTAAAAAAAATCGATAGCTAATATAATTATTTGTAGATTTTTTTTTATTTTTATAAAAACTTTTCATTCAAGAGATTTAATTGATTTTTAACAATATTTTCATTTCTCTTTCAGTGCCGTCTTACTTTAGTTGGGTATTCAATATCTTCAAGCCTTTTCTAAATGCCGTCACTCTTAGCAAGATTAAAATCTGTAAAACAGGTATAATGTTAAATAACTGTACGGAATTTTTTTTTGTCTCACTCGTTCTTTTGATATTTCAATACAATTTGTTTGCTGTCAACAATTTTTCCTCTAATTTTTGCGTTCAAAAACTTTATCTGTCAAGCAGTTTACACTGAAGAGGTTTCAGAAATAAAAAAAGAGTAATGATTATCTGCTTTTATATAAATTCTTTTGTAAATGTATAATTTTTTTTAAAAATTTAATTTTGTTTAATTGAACGTTTCAGTTATTGATGTATATTTTCAGAACTGTTACTTAAAATTCTGATAGTTGAATTTCTACTCATCCTGATAATTAGAGAATCCACACATAACATCACACACAAATAAATATGTAACATTTTGGTCCTCGATATAAATACTGAATATAATAAGATAATAATGAAAGCTTTATATTTTTAAACTATGACTTTCTCTTATTATTATTTTTTTACTTTTATTCAAATTCACAAACTTAGAATTAGGTTTTGTTGCTTTATAAAATTACCATTTTTCATTTAATTTAAATATTAACATTTGAAGAATTTTATTCATGCCGGATGACATCCATTTATATACACGATGCTTTTAGGAAAATAAATTCTTTAAGTATATCGTGAATGTAAATTTAAAGTAATTCCTATGGGAAAAAAATGCGCTTCTTTCTTTCATTCTTTTTCGCGAAGTTGTGTGACAATAAATAAACTGCTGTTTGTAGAAAATGCAACACCATGAAGGAATCATCAGAATCAAATGAAATTCGCAGCAAATGTCAATTATAGGATATTATGCAAATTAATAAAGTTTCAGAGCCATCGCGCGTGCGCGGCGCGCGCAGCGCCCTCTGAATTGATGCTGAAAGCGTATAAATAAAGTGCTGTAGCGGGACGTTGAAAAAAGTCTATGATTATTTGTTAGTGGCAAACGTTTAGTGAGACCTGAGTATGCCTCCACGACGGAAGAATAAGAAATTCAAGCAACTTACGGAGTTTGAACGAGGGAGGATAATCGGCCTTCGAGAAGGAGGATTTTCCTATCGCGCAATAGCAGCTCGTATGCAGCGGAACAGTTCCACAGTGATGCGAGTTTGGAAGCAGTGGACCGACGAGCACCGAACAACTCGAAAAACAGGCACTGGACGACAGAAGGTGACGTCAGAGCGCGATGATCGACACCTGCTCCGCATGGCGGTGAATGATCGCACAGCTTCCTCCAGGCAGCTGGCAGCACGTTGGTCTACTGCTACAGGTGTACAATTGTCGGCTTCGTCAATTCGTCGTCGTCTGCTGCGCCGTGGATTGCGTGCAAGGGTGCCTTTATACAGGATTCCCCTCACGGCGAATCATCGACGGCTGCGTCGGCAGTGGGCTCTTGAGCACAGAGACAGGCGAGCTGATTGGCACCAAGTTGTCTTTTCAGATGAATCACGCTTCGATTTGTGGACCCATGATGGCCGTGTTCGTGTTAGACGTTATGCCGGTCAACGCTGCCTTCCTGAGTGTATTATTGAACGACATAGTGGTCGAACACCCGGAGTTATGGTCTGGGGTGCGATTTCGTATCATGGACGATCCAATTTGATACGAATTGAGGGTAATCTCAATAGCAACAGGTACGTCCGTGAAGTGCTACAGCCCGAAGTCGTTCCTTTCCTTCAAGGCATCCCTGGAGCTATCTTTCAGCAGGATAATGCACGCCCACATGTTGCGCGGACTGTTCGAGACTTCTGTTCAGCACAACGCATGCAACTTCTTCCTTGGCCTGCTTATTCACCGGATATGTCGCCTATTGAGCACGTGTGGGATATGGTTGGTCGGCGTCTCGCTCGTGATCCGCGTCCTGCAGTTTCCAAAGACGAACTTTGGTTGCGCATACAAGCGATATGGAATTCTCTTCCTCAAGCAGATATTCAACATCTGTTTGACTCCATGCCACGTCGTATAGCAGCACTTATTGCAGCGCATGGTGGCTGCACCAAATACTGATTTCGGACGCTTAATTTGTTTCTTTTGTTTTGAAAATTTCATCATTTATTTGTATCAGTACAAGTCGTTTCTGCATTAAATTTCATTTGATTCTGATGATTCTTTCATGGTGTTGCATTTTCTACAAACAGCAGTATACATTTTTAGACGAAATGTGATACAATATGAATCTTGTTCTTGTTCTTTTTTTTTTTTTTTCTTTTCATTTATAAATCAATGCAGGTAGTTGAGAAAATTTCAACTCTCAGCGATATGATTACTGATACTGATAATACGTAAATATTTTGTAACAAAAAGTGGAAAAAACTTATCAATGTATTTTAACAATTTTATATAATTCGTAAACTTTGCTTATCTTTCTTTTATTTATTTAACGCAAAAATGTGGAACACGTATCTATAGAATTCCTAATCTTTAGTGATTTCAACACATCCCCTTTTTTTCTCAACGAGGGCAAATGTTTAAAAAAAAATGTTTTTCATCTTTCAGATGAATGGCAAGACGAGATAAAGAAAATTGTCGATCCCAAAGTACTTCCTGCCTTCTTGGGAGGGTTAAGGACCGACCCAGATGGGAATCCGAAATGCAACACTTTGGTATGTTCGAACTTTGAATCATCTTCCGTATTTTAGGGTTTGTCTCGAATTTTACACTACGATTTATCTGAGTATACAGAATTGCTTCTTTCATTTGATACTTATACTCTATAATTTTTAAATTTCAATATAAATTTCATTTCCTAAATATATTAATAAAAAATTAGAATAAAGACCTATACAATGTATCAAAATCCATACGCATTTACGAGAAATGGGATTAATAAAATGAAAAAGTGCTTTTTATATTGATCATTTCATATATGTTCGGGATATACTTAAAACGTGCTTATTACTGCCATATGTGTAACATTGCGGTTTAATATTTTAAGCTTAGCAAAAAATATAAGAAGATAAAATAGCGTGCACAAATTATTTTACGATGAAATATTAATCAGAGAAAATGGACTATCAAGAACAATAACAACGACGACAAAAACTTCCTTTTTCATAAAAAAAAAAAAAATATCATGTAAAATATACTGTTACTACAATAGACACAAATGTAGACTTTTATTTATATATTTGTATCTTTTAGTTGTAGCGATGGAGTACAGATTACAGTGTTCTTAATTCTATTTAATGGAAAAGACATCCTTAAATTATAATTAAATAAGAAAAATCATAATAAATATTATTCATTAAAAAGACCATTAAAGCTTAAAATTATTAAAACTAAAGTGGAAAAAAACCCGTTAAAGCTTCTTAGAGGGGGGGGGAGAGAAATCTCGGTTAATAACGAGAGAGTAAAAGATTTGCACTGAATCAATTTCTTTAAAAATTGTTCTAAGCCAGTCGAGAAACTCGATTGTGTGGGAAACTATTCACCCATCGGGAAAGTTCAATTGAAACAACCGAATCCATTTTCCTTTTAAAATCTCGAGTCATGCGAAATAAGAATTTATGATGATTTTAGTATATAATTATGTTTTATTAAATTTTTAGAATTATTGAATGTAATTCATTATTATGTATATTTACAAATTTTTCTAACTTTCTGTGTTGACAATTATGCACTCTTCTAACATATGCTAATGTTAAATCATCAGTAACATTCTTAATATATATACCTCTACGAATTAAGTGGTATTTACATATCTCACGTTGGCTATCACGGTAAACTTTAGATATTTCTACTACCCGACTCATCTGTCGCCTTAAATATTAGTTTCATGGCAAATTTGAAATTCAACTTAATTTCAAGCACAGATAAAGTAATTGAAATATTCACACAAATACGGTTCATGAATTTGATCAATTACTTTTCAAAGCCTTTTTATTGCTTCTCTAATAAGGAACTAGAGGATTGTTTCTCTCAACTAGTGCACAGTCCCTCCTACTGACAATTAACTAACAATTTCTATAAGATATCTAAGTTTATTCTTACGGAGATATGATACGAGTTAATCCACAAAGGAGAAACTCGACTAGCGTTGGGTCCTAGTCTTTATAGATTACGCAAACTCCCGCACACTATTCAAAGGTTTCTCACTTTTCTTTAACTTTCAACTATCGCAATCTTTCTATTATATACTGTAACCTTTCTGCCTCTTCAATCTCTATCTATCGTTTTTATACGACTTGTTTTTTTTTTCTGTTCATTACATTTCTAGAGTTTACCTGATTTGCGTAACCGCATTTCATTTGGTTGGAATGGAGTCGGATACTTAAATAGAAAGAAAACTCTGATGTTGGATTAAGGTTTTTCGAAGAGTTCTTGACACAAACTGTTGTTTACATTTTCTAAAAATCCACAAGTAGATGTATACTGAAAATGTAACAGAGGAAAAGTATTTTCGTTTGTTAGATTAATGTATACCATTGCATAAAAAACATACACACACACACGTCTTAAATATTTCTAAAAGTGCTATGTATTTTATCATCATATTATGCCTGTCTCCGTATAAGGAAAGGAAATTTTTGCTATGTCGTGCCAAAGGTTTAAGTAATAATAATAATAATAAGAAGAAGAAGAATCAAGGCCCTAAAGGATGACGGCATGGATCTGTTTGCTCGCCGTTAGTGTTTTTACTTTTAATTTCTCCTAACGCTTCACCTATCTTTAGTTCAATTTTAATCTTCTCTTTCTTTCATTCCTTATTAATTATGGAATTTCATAATTTCATTTTTATTTCAATAACAACAATGAGGAGGTATTTCCTACCTATAGAGAAGAAACTCCGTACCTTCGATCTTCAAATAATTTAAAATAAAATACAACAACAAACTACTATTATAATCGTAGTCATTTTAATATTTAATTGTATTAAAATAATTGGAAAGATACTTGAGAGAGAAAATTATAAACAATTCCTATTTAAATCATAATAAAAGATCTAGTAAATTTTATACCAAAATTTATATGACTAGGTACATTTGTATATTATTATTTGACAGTACCATAAAATGAAATACAAAATAACAGTTACAGAATATAAATTTTATTATTTTTCTTTATTAAATGCCTTACAATGAGTGCCTTAAAATATGCTCTTCCTTTTCGTAGTACAATGTAGTACAACAAAAAATTGGCTATGCTAATTTCATTTTAACATGTGCTAATGTTTTATCTTCTTTTGATAAGCTCTCGAAAAGAAGAATTATTCAAAATGAGTATTAATTGCGTAAAGTAAGCGCATTTCCGAGCCCCAGGTTTCACAGAAACAATTACCATGAAGAAAAAAAAAAATCTTCTTCATATTATTTTTGTTTTCACAAGCAAAACATTCTTAAATATAAAAATGTTAACAACGAACAGAATAAAAATAGATGATTCTGCCATGAAAATCAATTATTAAATTAAACATTATTAGAGCAAACGATAAATTATTAAAGTAGACAATAACATTCTGATAGGATGTTAATATAAAAACAGACGATAAATATATGAAATTAAATGTATTTTAGCAATGTAAATATACCTTAAGCAAACTAAATGTATTTACTATAATCATAACGTGTTATAATGTCAATCTTTTGAGCCTAACGCTATTTTTGTTGATGTCATTTTCTCAAAACAACAATATGTTAACTTTCGTTAAAATAAACCATTGCATTGTTGTAGGAACTTATTCAGTGACTCGCAAAAATGAAAACAATGGACTGTATTTTCAAATTTTGCTAATTAAATAAACAAAAAATTACTCAGGCATTGAATGATTGCTAACACCTTGCTACAATTACAAGCATAATTTGACTCGATTATAATTGACGACTCAGGTATTGAATAATTGCTGACACCTTGCTGTAATTTCATAATTCCATCTCGTTTCAGAGCTTTCCTTATTCTTATTGCTTGAATAGTTCCAATTTTAGCTTTCCAATGACTTATGTGAACTCTGTAGGAAAAAAAAATGTCTGAGACATTATTCGTGCTTTTACTAGTTCATTTTTTTAAAGAGCAGACGATCTAGGTTATTCATCAATTCGAGTCAATAGAATAACAAAATCTCTACAATGGTAATACTCTGTACAGTCTTACCAAAATTTCTTTCGCCTGATACAAATAATATTAAGAGTTGAACATTTTACACAAAACGGAAAAAGAAAAATATTGTTATCCCTTACTAAATAATAAAAATAAATTACACATCAGATTGCTTTTCTCTGCTCAAAATTTTTAGAATGTTTTAGTTTTAAAAAAAAAATCAAATGAAACAAATTTTTTTCTTCTTTAATTGCTGTTATATGTATTATTTTCATAACATTCATACTTTTTTTTGAACTTGTTAGATCGGCAGCTGTACTTAAATATCAAGCACGTTCTTAATTCCGATACTTTTTTTAAAACAAAAATTGTTATAATTAGAAATTATTTAATATATATTATTGTAACAAAAAATCAAATGAAGCTAATGTTGATTTATTATTTTAAATTAATAATAATCAGTTTTAAGTCAAAAGCAATTTTTCTTAAAATGTAACAATATACTTTTTCATTTGTTATCTCTTCTAATTTAAAAATACTTGATTAAATGTGAATACATTTTCAACATTATACATTTGCTAAGTCTGAGTACATAATTATATATGGATATTCAGTTACAAATATATTAAAGTTTTTTTTTATATTTGGTTTTAAAATCTTGATCTTCATACAACATTTTCTGTCGACGTAGAATCTGATTTAAATTCTACAGTAATGCACAGTTCCATTTTTTTTTTGTTTCCAAAAGTTGGTTGATTGAATGTTAGCGTCGTATTTAGAAGCAACGCTAAGGCTATTGGTGACGGATCTTGTAATTTTGAACCTTAGTCGAGTGACGAGGATGATACCTGAGCTGGAAGCTTTCGCTCCAAAACATGCCAACAAAAAGTTATTGGAGACTCAGAAATCAGAAAATTTAAAGAGCATCAGCCCGCTGTAGGGCAGATCTTTAGTGGGATCAAGGCTCGAACCTATGATTCAGCGAAACAATATCAAGTTTGTGACCATGATTACTATTGTACCGCGACCTTTGTTACCAAAAGATTTACTTTAAATCGATAAATTACAAAATTAAGGTAAATTTAAGAATTTTTCATTTTGAAACTATTTTAACCTAGTACATTTAAAAACGCATGGCGTTCAGTATATTTCATTCAATCATATTTTCATAAGCAATAATAGTAAAAATCCTTTCGAAATAAATAATATTAAATTAATTGCTTTACCTTCAGGTCAATTGGGATTCCAAAATCGACACCTCCTTCTACTTGAAGCAGAACATGAACCCCGGAGGCATAGACGACGAATCCATGAAGACTACGACCATCCAACAAAGATCGGTGTTCCAGTTGCCGGTAGAAATAAAAACCACAGGAACAGTTCTCAAGTGGGTGTTTAGGACCAAAGAATACAACATAAGATTCGGACTGTTTTACAAGAAAGACAAAAAATCTCGTCAGGAAGAGATCTTGCCCGTTGAGAATGTGGACTGTCAGGTCATACCGGAAGAAAACCAATTTGTCTGTGAAAAAACTGGAATATGTAAGTATCAATTTCTGAAGAACGTGCTACATCGCAAAGGTTATAATTAAAGAAACCAAATTTATTTATTTTATTTTCACCAAAGCGGGATATTTACTAACTTTTAGATAATAGTATTATTCAAGAAAACGCATATTTTTTCATAATTTTTATTTACTGTTGAAAAGAACGTGAGTGAACACGTGAAAATCGTTATTTAATGTAATCTTATGTTTTTCTGAAGAACTAATTCGCTTAAGAACATTTGACGTTGATTTCAAATAAGAATGTAATTCTTGACAGGTTTTCTTCACTTTAGTAACTAACAAAACTTTGAAACCTACAAGTTGTAACTGTGATTTTTTTTTTGCTGTTCACAATTTATTCATAAGAAAAAAATACCCTTTCGACGGGTGCATCAGGACCTCCTTTACATATTGCTACGGTGGGTTGCCCTCTTTCTGAAAACGGGACATTTCGGGGTCTAGACGCTGTGTTTGGGGACATCGGGATAAGCTACCTAAAAATGGAACGATACCGTTCGAAATAGGTCACGATATGTTTAACAAATAAGTTGTTTTTCTTTTCTTTTTTTGATTTCTGCAAATCCGTATTTATAACGAAATGGAATATAGCTATAACTTAATTCTCAGTTTTTGATTTCTTTACCTATAACAGTGAAGAATATAGATCTTATTAAAATTAAGTATCGAATGCACAGTTAAAATTTTTAATTATTTTCTGGACATTTTTAATTATTTTACTAACAATTCCAACGAAGAGTTCTTCGAAAATCTTGATATATATTAACTCATCAAACTTTTCAAAAAAAAATATAGCAGTTAAAATTAATAGTTATTATATAAGGAGCTGATCAGCTGAAAAATATTCCTGAAATGAGAAATCCTGTAAAGAATTTGATTTTTTTCATATTTAAAATGCTTAGTACGTCACATTTCAGAAATAACGTAGAAAAAATACATAGACATTATATGCCGGGTAACAACTGTAATTATTATTATTACAGTTGGTACCTCTCTAGCACAAAAATAATCAACAAAAAAAGTTGCTAAAATATTTTGTACTTGAGTAATTCAAATATACTTGCATTCAAAGTTTAAAAGAAAGCGCTTCAGTTCTCTTGGGTTTTTAGACATCAATAAAATTATGAATCAGCTATTTCGAATAAAACAATAAATATAACGAAAACTGATGATGAAATTCACATGCTTCTTTTCGCAGAGGATTGTACAATAATTCCAAAATAAAACAGTTAATAACTGCAGTAATTTGATAAAAATATATTTAAGCATATGGAAATTTCTGACTCGCGTTATTCTTAGTCATAGATTTGAAATGAGTTGTTTCTAGTAAAGAATGATGTCAAAGTCGGCCTTCTCTAGAAAAAGGAGCCTGGATGCATTTGGGTCCTAAATTTTTTGTAAAGTAAAAAAAAAAAAAAAAAATACAAACACTAACATATATTACTAATACATGTTTGTTTAATGCGTGTTTTTGTTTTTCTAATACAATAATTACTTCATAAAAAATTTCAATTTTTTTTGCTATTTCTTTTTCAATGATTATTAATATAGCAAATACAATTAAGAGTTTTGCACACATGCTGGAGTAATAGGTTCAGTTTAAGTGGAGATACTCGGGAGTTTCCCGAATCAAATATCAAATATTAATCACTCGCATCATCAAGAATTAATTTTAGCAGATTGTCGAAAGATCTGCTATATACAATCTTTATGATAAAAATTAACTTTAGGTAATACTGACAATGATAGGAATGTTGTCAAGTTTTCCTATGCAAGAGTACATTATTTTAATACTTGATCATGTTGGGAGGCCCAGTGCATAGCATCAGCCGTACCCTCTCCCTCCCCCCAGATGGTCGCCCTGAAAGATGGTAATTCGAACAAAAAATAAAATTTAATCCTCACTTCATTCAATTTACTCATGTTTGACTTTTAGTATGAGCACAACTGGTGCAAAGTTGAAAAAAATTACTTCCTGGTGATTATGTTTACTAAAACGGCTGGCTGCGTCCGTTTCGAAATTCAAAAAGTAAAATTTATTTTCTTATTTTGAATAAAATATCTGACAAGCTTTTATTCAAATTCATGTAAATGTAAGTATATTTGTTTAGGGCAAATATTACAACTCTATTTTTAATTACTTCCATTTGTCCATTTGCCTTGAAATTCTGAAAAAGTACCAATGTATAATCCTGGTGACAATACAGTTATTTGATTTGATGACCATGGTCTGATGCTGCAGACAGGATTAGCCAGTTAGTTCTCTCGTACTTAGCCACAACGGTTGCCATTGTCCAAATGAAAAAATTATTATCGTTGGAAGACGTGGAATTCAATTATCGTCTGCGAAAACTACGTTCTTGTTTCGCAAGGCTGCCATCTACGGGGGAACAAGTTAACGTACTTTTTGAACGCCCGTTGTATTTGACAATATGAAGTTATTAATCGAATGAATCTAAAATTTGAAAATATTGTTTATTTGTGTGATTAGACTCAACAACATACGAGAAATAAAAAATGTAATTATAGATATAATTTATATAATAATATTCAAAAAAGAGTTTTCAAATATTTGTCACCTGCGTTGAAAAGTGCGATTGATAACGCCTAATCATTAATTTAAGGGGATACGGTACCTTACGAGCAGAATTTTCTTTGATTAAAATTTATAAGAAGAGGTTTTTGTTCCCCATATTTGAACACATATAACGTATACATTTCAGAAGAAAAAAACTTCAATTTAAGATAAACAATTTTTCAAAATTCTAAAAAAAAATTATCAATATTTTGAAAATTTCACTAATACAATTAATCTTAATGTCTTTAAACAATTTTTTCTCTTAATTTTTAACAGTATTTCTCACAATTATGTGCATGGGATTAGTTGTGTTGCTGTTATTGATACAGTTCTACAAATATTTTACTATCAGACTTCACGAAAACTTAAAAATAGCTACATAAAATTTTAAGGATTTAAAAAAACAACAACATCTATATTTAAATCCTTATTCCATGCACAGAATTATCAGACATATAATACAAAACAACCAAAAAGAAATTTCCAAATTCTATACTGATGACAAAAAGAACCTCGGAAATTTAAATACTCGTACATGACCGTCATGAACTTAAAAGCAGTTTAAAGTTTTGAAAGTCAATGAAATATTATTTGGCCCACTATTAAAGGAAATTTAATCAACTCGCTGAAGAGCTATGAAATTTTGTACACATGCTTAGAAAACTCCCTCAGTTAAAATAAGGTAAATGTTTTTTCGATAATTTGGTCATTTTTAGGGTACTGTGTCCCCTTCTCAAATCAGACGGTGTAATGTGATAAGTGAGGCATGACACTAACTCTGTTAAAGTTAAAATTCGCATTTGCAGAACATTTTAACAACACATGTACCTTTGCATTGCTAACTATCATAACAAAATGATTAAAATATAACAATGGAAGAAACTTATCACAATGTTTTCAAAAGCACATTACTTTGCAAATGAGAAGTCGCATGACAAGTGTAGTTTGATATTTTTTTTCTGCTATTATGTTTAAAATTAACTATTTTTAAGAGGAAAGGTTGCGTTTTCTGCAATAATAATATTCATTTCGCAACAGTAAATGCATGAATTCCTCCCACTTTTTTCTTACATTTTGTGTAACTGAAAATGGGAGACGTTCAAGGAATCCTCAAAGCAATTACTTTCATATTATTTTGCTTTAAAACACGCATCATAAATATATATACGATTTCAGTTGAAAAAAAAAAATTGTCACAACCACACACTGTCCAATTTTTTTTAATGGAAAAAGTGAAGTAGTTAACGAATTATACGATGCTACGACGCCTTCCAACAGCCGATAAGTAGTTCTGATTTTGAATTAAAATTTATTTATGTATTACGTCGTAGAGAAAAAAAAAAGAAACAAAAGAATTATGCCACTTTGATGAAATAATTAAAGTGCTTGAATGTTAAGTTTTGCATTAGTTACGTTTTATATAACTACAGTGGGCAGGCTAATTGAACTTTGTCATAACTGAAATTAGGGTGTACGGGGGAAGGGGTGCTTCAGAAAATTTTCAGAATTTTATTTTTGTAATTTTTATAAACTAGGGATGGCTACTGATCCTAAATTCAAGATTCATACAAAATATAAGTAAATTAAAAAGGATAGAAAGCTCCATTATTATGAACGATATTGTTAATATAGCATGGAAATAGAGGGTGCTACAGTTTCGGACAGAGTAGTATGTAATACACATAAGTAGCATGCAGTCTTTCAAGAGTATTTGAACATTAGAATGAATCAAGTGGCAACATGAATTACAGAGAGTAAATAATTCGAGATGAAAACCAACGTTTTTATAAACAACGTTTTTATATGGTGGCAAAGTTTATTAAAGAAAATTATTAAAATATTAGTTAAAACTGGTCGCAAATATCTAAATATTGCATTGTTAGGCGAGTAAGAGCGATTCCCAAAATTTCAGAGCTCTAGCTTGATGGGAAGTTGGTTAAATTAACGATAGAAAATTTGATGACACATTGATACACACACAGACAGACACACACCAAGTGAAATACATAAAAACGTTAAAACTAACTAAAATTAATTAATTCCTCCTGTAAATTAAATAGTTGAAATACATTTTAACCCAACCACTCTTGGCGACAAGAATTATTTGGTGGTATTTTGCCAAATGTGGCTTCCCTGGTCCGTTTTACGGACTTAACGTTCAGCCCAAAAAAATCGCCAAGTATGGTGCCAATTTTTGAAATTGCGGCAAGTGGTTGGGATAAACTGCATTATTGAAGAAAATACTAGCTAAAACTTATCGCAAATTTCTAAATATTGCATTGTTAGGCGAGTAAGAACGATTCCCAAGGTTTCAGAGCTCTAGCTTGATGGGAAGTTGGTTAAATTAACGATCGAAAATTTGATAACACACACATACCAAATGAAATACATAAAAACGTTTACGAGTCTGAAGTGACCTCAAGACATGAACCCACAACAACAAAAAGTAATAAAGATTTGAACTGCAAACTGAAATTGCTTCCATCTAAATGCGTATATAATCGTAATGTCTATAAAATATTATGTTCTTATCAGTGGCGCAGCTAGGCAGAACATCGGATGCGCTAAATTGATGTTACGAAATTTTAGACTGGAATGTTTTCTTTTCTTCAATGTATAAAAAGGCAAATAAGACATCGCGTATTCCGTCCATCAGTATGAGGATATATTTTTCCTATGATATTTGTTTCTTTCTGATCTGATCTGAGATCATCTATGGCAGGGGAAAGATTGTCAGCCTAGGGCATTGGTGAGTATGGAGCGGGAGGTTAGACATTTTGATGAACTAACTAATCGATACATTTGCAGCAGACCAAGGCTAGCAAGATTTCTATATGAAATTAATAGTTACATTATACATCAAACTATTTTCTTATGTTAAATTCATTTTCAGGTTATAATATACACGTTAAAGTTCTTGCAATGCTACAGTTGAATATTTTAGAATTATATTTTAGAACTACTGTTGTTGTTTAATTATTTTACTTCGTTTTATCTTTATAAATTTAGCAAAATCTCTAAAATAAGCACACAAAAGTGCTTTAAAAAATTAAAACTATTTAAAATAAATTTATTTTCCTTCCTCATTGCCTTTTGGCAAACAGGAGGGGAGGCGAAACCTTCAGTTGCACCTGTGCTCCGAAAACTCTAGCTAAGCCTCTAGTTTTTAATTATGCAGTAGCCTCTAAACTAGTTTGAAATCTATAGCTTGCGAGTAATCTAGAAAAATCCAAGACTTTATTTCCAAGTTCTAAAATTGGAATTTTTACTTTTCAAAAAAATACTTTACTTTAAAAAATAATTTTTAAATATGAATATGCTATCTATAATTATGTAAGATATTAAATTCAATATTTAAATGCCGAAAAAAAATTTTTTTTTAGTCGTAGGATACCTTAATTAAATAAACTACAAGCAGATTTCTATTGTAAAAAAATATCGTCATAAAATTTTTAGTAGTCCTTGATTTAGAGCGGCAAATTTTAATTCTAGAACTCCTAGTTATTTTCGAAATGATTTGATTATTCTTTCGTAACCATAGATTTATAATCCTGTTTCACAATTGCAATTTTTTTATTCAATTTTGGAATTTTAAAAATATTTCTATTATAAATATGTTGTTAAGTATAACATCTTAAGTTATCCCTATTATTGCAATACCAATGTAACCGTTTCATTTTTCATTGACTGATTTTTTCCATCTTTTTAATATGATAAAAACTATGGTATACATAAGCAAATTACAATTTAATTTAAAAAAATTGTTTAAAAATTGTTCTTGCCTAACATGCTGAAAACTAGAGACCAGGTAAAAATTGATTCAAGAATACGATATTCATGTTTTATTCTTGTATTGAGGAACAACCTACTTAACGCTATTTTTTCCCCCTTGAATCTTTGATTTTTTTTAATGATAATAATATTCTAACTATATGTGCTTCGGCGGAACATCGTATTTCTTAATTTTAAAAACAGAAAAAATATCACATCATCTGAATTTAAATAAATATTGCGATATTTTTCTATTTGAAAAGAGGTTCCTAGTTATGCTCTAACAATAGTCCTCTGAATTAAGGAGCCAAAAAATATAGCCAAAATCTATGTGCAGTGGATTATTTTAAAAAGACCACATAATATTGAAATAACACTCGGAAAACTTCTGCTTTATGGAACCTAATTATTCTAATAGTAAACTGAGTTTTTAAAGTCACATTTAAGCATTGTGTATAAATGGTATAGGTCTTAGATAAAATATACATTCATATCGATTTGAATTCAGTTTGGAAAGAAATTCAGTTTCACACTAGATATTAAAACAATTTGGATTTTTCAGTGTTTTTAATTTTCAATTTAATACGATGCATTAAGTTTTATTAAATTTAGATTGCAAACACTTTTTCAATTATGATGGAATTTAAAATTTTTTCAGAAATGTGCATTTAAAAATAATAAACATATTTCGTAATAATAAATAAGCATTGAGTAATACGTATTTTCTCTTTTACAGATATCTTGTATTTTGACAACTCTTACAGCTGGATGACTGCAAAGCAACTTTTCTACAAAATAGAAACTGAAAACCCTAATGTGATTGAGGCAAACAACAACTGATATTTAGCTAGCCTTTTGTATCAAAATGTGTATAAAAATCTGTAAATAAATTTTTATTAATCTGTTTGTTAACTATAGTTCAGACTTTAAGAATTAAATACAGAATGTGTGCAACTTCTAGAAAGGAATGAAATTAAAAGTAAGATTCTCGGATAATATGCATTAAATTTATCAGTAAAGAGAACAATTAAAAAACATATTTAAAATTGTGGCATTTGCCTTTCAGTGTTAAGCTCTACAGACATCTTTAAGTTCATAAATTTAATATCGAATAGAAGTCAGAAAAATAAGACAACACAGTTTATTACCTGTCTCAATATGTTATGTGCGCAAGGTCTCTTGAATCCTTCTTATTCATTTAATCCTAGCTTATATTTAAACGATGAAAACTTAGCTTAATCCATTTGCACCGATTGAGACAAAGACAATTCTTGTTTATAACATATTAGATTCCTATAACTCTAACCAGGAGTCGGTACGAACCAATTTTCAAACAAAAAAGTAACTACAACGACTCACACCTATCAACTTGTAATCATCTCCTTTTTCTATCCTTTCAATTGTATTTCCTTATATATCACTATCTGCGATTCAATTCATTGCACTACTTAGTGTCATCTAATTGATCTAATCAAGTTTCATTTGGTTGGCAAGGAGTATGCTTTTCAAATTACAAAAAAAGCTCCTCAAGATTAGCGAAAATAAAATTACAAATAGCACATCACAAACCAATAAGAAAATTTTAACTTGATGTTTACAAAATATTCCAAGAATATTTTAGATTTTCCATAAAAAATATATTACATCGATAAAAATCAATAAAAAAAAAATCTTGCTTCCATTTTCTTTAAGAGAAATCACCCATACATTTTGATAATCCATACTTTCAAATTTTAAGTAGCAACAACTATATCCACTGGTGATTTGATTTCTTAACTATACATTTTTCCAATTTCCACACTTAATTATTCTGTGACCATACACTTTACATTTGTTTGCTGAAAAACTCAAAAAATTTCAAGAGCTTCAACAACTGCACTATTGTGGTGTGGAAGTTAGGAGAGGCGGGTGTCGTCCTTGTCACTTGACCGAAATTCAAAAATACGAGATCCGTCGTATTTTTGATTCACTTGCTTCTAAGTACTATGTTAATTCAAACAAAAGGCAATATTATTCTAATAGAAGTACCAATTATGATTTTCATGCTAAAATTGCAATCTTTTAAATTGTTTCATTCAGAGACCAAGAATAAAGATAAGACAATCCAGCAAATCTTCATAAAAGAATATTGGTTTTGATAGTTTATTGACGCTGCACTTGAAAGCAACAGAAGGCATGTTGGTGAAAAATGTCTTAATTTAAAATAATGTTGGGGTTTATGGTACATGAGTCAACTACGGCTATGCTGTTTTCATCAAAAGAACTTCATTAATTTAAAAATTTTAATTTTCGAATGTTCCAGTACCTTTTGTTGTTTTTTTTTAATTATCGTCCCCCTGGGAGCAACACGGGCTATTGGCAATGGACTTCGTAATTTTGAACCTCGGTTAAGTGACGAGGATGACATCTGAGCTGGCATCCTAACTTCCTTACCACGCCAACGGGAGGACTTTGGGCCCCGACAGATTTAACGTGCATCAGCCCCGGCTACACGGAGGGTCTTTTGAGGCATCACACTCGACAAAACCGCCGGCCACGAGTCCGATGTCATATCCCCTAGACTACCGCGGCCACTTCCAGTACATTTGCATTCATTTCCTAGCTAACGTGTTTCTAAACATTAATTAGTGAGAGATGTTGATTTTTCATGGCACAAGAGCCAGATGTGGCTAAGTTACCCCAAATAAGATTAACAGCAATCCAGATACTTGAGAAAAATATTGGTTGACAAGGAGGGTATATTTATCAAAGACAGTAAATCCCATAGGAGATAAAAGATAACTAGAATGCTTTGGAGTCACGATTCTTGTACCTACTCAGAAGGATAATTATTGATAAGATAATTTAAAATTACAAAACATTAAATTAAAATGCAAGTAATTCATATTGAAATAATTTATTTTGAATCTTATAAAATTTCCCATTTACCATATAACAAAAGTATTTTATACTTGTACACGAGAATTTGAAACTTTTATTTGCAAACTTTCTCTATTTAGCTAATATATAACCAATGTTTTCACGATGAAAAGGAGGACGAAAATATTTAAAGAAAAAAAGCACAGCCTAAATAAATCAAACATTTTATTCATTCAAACAAAAATACACTAATTATGCTTACATCCCTTTTAATTAACTGAGTATTTTTTCCATTGAATTAATATTTTTTGTCAATATATCGTTTTCTAACAATATATTGGAAATTTCGGAGCAAGAAATATCCATCATATTGAATTTTACTGTAAGTGCTGCAGCTAGAGTATCAAAATTCAATCTTGATTTCTTACTCGTCCAAAAATCTTTATCAATTGAAAACTCTTTCAACTGCTGCGAGTGAGTGAATGTAAAATTTATTGGCGCAAGAGCCAGATATGGCTATTCTGCCCCAAAGAAGATTAAACAGTGGTCTAGACGTGAAGTTGAAAAAAAGTGATTGACAAGGAGGGTCGAAAATAGATCAGGATCGCTAGAGTATCCCGGGGGCGCGTCACCCGTTTACCAAAGACAGTAAACCCCATGGGAAAGAAAAAGATCACTATGGTGCCTCGGGGTCATGATGCTCATACTTACCTGAAGAAGCCAAGACCCTGAGGTCCCCTGATATAATCCCCAGGGGCAGGGTGCTCGGCTATACCCCCAGATGCTGGGTACCCATTTTAGTCGCCTCTTACGACATGCATGAGTTACAGTGGGACTATTCTTTCAACTGCTGCATTGATTCCTGGACGCAGCACAACATAAATTCAACAAGAGTAACTAAATTTTCATATGGAATGTAATTCATTTTTGAAACGGTTAAATATTTCCACCCATCTTTTAACAATTTCAGCATATTGATCTTCTCATTGTTCTAATTTATCAGAATTTAAACATACATCCAGTCTTCTTATTTCTTCAAACAGACAATTGCCATCGATCGCAATATTAAGCATTTCATTGTATAAAAACTCTAAACATTTTTTTTTGATATCTGCCCCAATTTACCTGTGAAGAAGTCAAAAAACACCATTGAAAACTATTATTTCCTGCGATATTTGTTCAAAACCATTCTTCGACTGATTGAAAAGATATTTGATTTCTCCATGTTAGACAATTTTCGTTTTATTATTAAAGGAATAAATTTTTCTTCAAATCGTGATTTATATTTAAGAACAAAATTGTTCATAATAAGATTCTTCTAAGATAACTTCTGTAGCTGAAATATGTTCACCTTCGATCGTTTTGTGAAAAGACTGATTATTTATAAAATATATATCTCCGATAATTCATAATTGAAAAAAAAAAAAAAAAAAAAATGAAAGGAGAGGCTCAAATAACTGTAAAACATACTCTAAAGCAGGTGTTAGAGCGACCCTCCTAAATTTCGAGTATCCTAGAAGTTTTTCGTATTCAACATTTGCACAACAGTTTAGTTTTTATTGACGTCGCACTAGAAGCAACACGAAGGCTATTGGCGACAGACCTCGTAATTTTGAACCACGGTCAAGTGACGAGGACGACACCTGATCTGGCAACCCCTCTCCTAACACCCACACCACACCAACGGTAAGACTTTGAGCCCCGACAGATTTAACGTGCATCCGGGTCTTTGGAGGCCAAGGATCGAACCCGCGACTGAACGAAAACCGCCGGCTTAGAGTAAGGACAGAATTTACAAAAGGAGGTCGATTGGTCACCTTAATATACACGAAATAATTTGATACACATTTTAATTCAAATTATATTCATTTGGATAAATATACTTCTAACATATGCCAATTGTAACCAATGCAATTCTATATATGGTAAAATTGAGATTTTCGCAATTTTATTAAAAGGTAGATAACAAATGATTTAACTCTGCCATTAAACTTGGTCCTAAAATTATGTCAACTCATACTCATGAAAAACGAAGGTATTCAACCACTTGAAATGGAAAGCTATGCTTCACATGCTTTTGTCACAGGAGCAAAAATGATGTGTACGGCACATTAACCGAGATTGTTTGCCAGAGTAGTGTCTGATTGAAATTCCTTATGGTATTACATATCCCTCAGTTTTGAAAGATACCATACTTTGCATGATTATTAATAAACAAATTTAGTATTAATAGTTGTCTAATTTTGTCACCAATCGATATAGTTATATTCACTTAAAAAATCCGGGATCGAAGATTTATTAGTTTAGAATATACACATCTTTTTAGGTTTCAACTAGTCAAGCTGTTAATACTTTGTAACAAGCTGCAGTTGACTGTTTTAGCATGTGCACCTGTGAATTTCTTGCTATCACAACTGATTAAATACCCATGTCCCAAAAATCTTGATCTATCTCCGTTTTAATTAGCACAGCACCTACAAGTTCCAATTCAACATATTTTGTGAACAAATTAATTATTCTGGTAACTTAACATTTACATAGATTCTATATTTATTACATATCTTTAAAATCAGTTATGAGAATTCAATAAGTTCTAAACATAATTGTATAGAAAAGTTGCAAAATGTATTTACATGCAAAAGTAACACAATTATGTGCTATACGACATAGTATCAGTATTCATCAAGATAGAACTGTTTAGCTATTTGTAGTTTGTCCTTTGAACTATTATTCAGATAATGATTTAGGCTTTCATAATTTACAAGCAAAATTCCCCTTAAACCATTATGATAAGATATTGAATGAGCACTGGTTGCTTTCAATATAGATGTTTACATCCCCCCCCCAGTTGTTGAAAACACCAATAATTAAGAGAAAATACATTCCCGAATCATTAGGACCCAATTGTATAACTTAAATTTAATTATGCAAAGTTCCTTAGTAAAATTGTTATTTTAAAAATTTAAAAGTGACTTGGTGAAAGTTTTGCAATCCCACCATTAAAACTTTATAAAATAAACCTACTTTTGAAATTTTTAATACATAAAAAAGGTGTATGAAAATCTAGTACTAACATAGAAAGTTGTTCAAAATTCAGAAATAAATCAAAACAAACAGAAGGAAAGTTTTACTTTATTCAGATCATAAAAACTTCCAAATTCATTTTCATTTTAACACATGCCATACCTTTCAGTTTCAATGTCTCAAGTGAGTGATTGTTTGATGAAATAAAATAATGAAGTGAAAATTGTACAGTCTCCAGTAAAAAAAATTCATATAAAAAGCCAAGAAGTGTTAAGGTTGAATAGATCACACCAATCCGTCTAAAATACAAATTAAAGGGAACAGGGAAAAAAACAAAGCATGCATTAGTCATAAATGATGCACCGTTGCACCCACAAAAAAGAAAGCAAGATTTGTTACTTAAGGTAACAAAACTAACTAGAAAGTTCAAGATACATCTGGTGACAATGAGTAATCTTTTCAACATTTACAATATGTGAATGATGTTTTTTTATACATATTTTGACAAAATCTCGCTTAAATATTGTGGCATCACACTGCAAAGAAAGTTCAATTTATAAAACAAGTCCTCTCTTCACCTATTATCACAAATTCAAAGATGAAGATTTGATTATTTCCTAGAAAAACTAATTATTTACTTTAATTGTAATGTTGTGTAAGCAAGCCCGAGTGTTTAAAAAAAGTGCTCTTTTCCGCTGGAATTTTTGTAAACACAAGACAAATGTGCTTATAATTAAATGGCAAGACAACTGATCTACACTCAAAATTGTAGGACTTCAGGATTATGCAGTGCTTCCAGGTGAAAGAATTCAGCACACACTGCAAAATTAATATCCCAGAGCTCTATCACAGTTTTCAATAAATAATTCATTGTTTTTAGACATGCATCAGGTACTGGAGAAATAATCCATTTGATCTCATGCTGCAGTCGTCAAAATAGATAGGCATAGTTATATTAAAAATGGATGCCTAACTACTTTAAATACAACTGCCTCAAATGTATTATACTCAAAGCTTTAATATTAAAAATACATACAGAAATAATTTCTGAATAATTCTGTCTAAATTTGTTTGAATAAGTCTCAAGAAATCTGAAATTAAAAAGAACTTCCTTTTTTCAAAATCAAAACCAAGTGTAAATTTTATTAGTTAAAAAAAGAAACTGAAAGAGAAATACTGTTCCTACATCAAAAGTCTTGCCATTTGTTTACGCTTAAGCGATATAATGTACAATTAATCCACACACATTTGCAGCAGAATGTCAGAATTAATGCAAGTAAGGCATAATTTAATTTACAGTTCCTTAACTGCAGAAATCCAACATATCCACTGTGGTTTGCTTACACAAATGTAAAAATTTTATTTTGGATTATCTACGTCAAAGGACCAATTTCTTGGGCTTTTCCCATGGAAATTCTTCTCGTCCAAAGTGCCCATAAGCACTGGTTTTGGAGTAAATTGGTTTCTTTAGACCAAGTTCCCTATAAAAAAAAGGAGCTTAATAAATAACAGAATTAAAGGACAAATTGAACACATATGTTTATTCACACAGTGCAATGATTTTTCCAAGATTAATATAATTATTTAAGTTATACAAAATATTTAAATTCTTTATGATTAGGTTTAGCTTTTAACTCCTTAAAATAAACTTGATAATTTCAATTATCTTATACTTAGAAAATTTCAGCTAGGTTAGATGCAAGACCCTGAGGTCCCCCAATATAATCCCCAGGGACAGGGTGCTCGGCTATACCCCCAGACGCTGGGTACCTATTTTAGTGGCCTCTTACGACATGCATGAGCTACAGTGGGACTATTCTGTCATTCCCGGTCACCACACGGGTCTCATTTTTCTTTGAACTTGGCTGTTCATAGCCGAATCCTAGTGGTACAAGCAGAGAAGAGGCTAACATAAACAAATGCATCTATGTAGATCTTTAAACCTACTACCATTTGTTTTCCCTTCAGATACCATGAGAATAAAGTTTTCTCCCTGTCTTAGGATCAATCATTTACCATTTCATGTGTACAATTAATTCTGTTAGATGTAACAAAGGTAATAGAAAGTGGAATATACAGCAATTCTATTAGAATTAATAATGTTAAATAGATCTTTTAATGAGTATAGACATGTAAATGCAATTAAAACATATTTTTACACTTTAATATTAATTAACTCTCACTTATTTTATTTAAATAAAACCAAAGTAAAAAAATTGGAATAATGAAACTCAGCCAGCAAATGGATAGGTATGTTTATCAGCATAAATTTTTTAAAAAATCAAGTCACGAAAAATGGATTTGACGATTTTTTGTAGAATTACGTTTAATGAGCGAAAGCATCTCATCCTTAACGCCTTGAATGGTAGGAAGAAGTTACCTGCCCATCCGCAAGGGGCACCATCGTGAAGGGTTTAAAGATTTTAAATGAAAACAATTTTGCTTACTTGATAATAATACCAGGTTTCAAATCAAAGTTTTTCATGACAATTTCAAGCAGCTCCTTTTGAGTTTTTTCTGATGTTCCATAAGACAATACAGTTATGGATAAAGGCTCAGCAATTCCAATAGCATAGGAGATCTGTAAAATTTAAGAAATCCATACATACAAGTTTTCAAAAAATAAAAATTAAGTTACAGAAGCCCCTGCATTAACAACATTCTATGATGTTTAAAATTCCATTACAAATTTTTAACATACAAAAAACTTTATCACGTTGTATACTTAATAATATATATAATTACAGAATAGTCTATCATGCTATGTTAATTAAATCACCAATAACTATGTTACATTCCACTAATTTGAGAATCCAAATGCAAGGAATAAAAAGACAATTATATTGGTTTAAAATTTGTAATCAAGATACAAAACAAATTAACCATTTTTTAAAAGCTTTCAAATTTTTTCAGTCTACCTAGTAATAACTTACTTGAACAAGGCAGCGTCTGCAAAGTCCAGCTTTGACTAAAGATTTTGCAACCCATCTGGCAGCATAAGCAGCAGATCTATCAACTTTACTAGGATCTTTTCCTGAAAATGCCCCTCCACCATGTGCTCCCCAACCACCATAAGTATCAACAATAATTTTTCGTCCAGTCAAACCAGCATCACCCTTTAAAAATCATAAACATTATATAATGTGTAAAAATTTATAATTATTTAAAATGATAGTATGAACATAAAAGAGATCACAAAAATTCATGAAATAATCTAAATAAGAAAACTCACCATTGGTCCCCCAGTTACAAATTCTCCACATGGATTGATGTGGACAATAGTTTTGTCATCCAGATACTTGGCAGGGATGCAATTCTTGATCACAAGTTCCATAACCTGCTTGCGTAAAACTTCCAACGAAATATCCTTCATGTGCTGAGTTGAAACAACAACTGTATGAACACGAACTGGTATGGCTGCTCCACGCTTGAAGCTGTATTCACAAGTGACCTATATAAATTAGCAAAGATGTTAAAGTTTGCATTTTGAAGGGTGAAACATTAGCATTTCTTGAAATGAATACATTAAAGTAAACTTTTGTATGTCTAATATCTTTAGTTTAACAAAAAAATATGTAACCAACTTCTGTTAATTTTACATTATTGAAAGTTTTTTAAAATAAACTTCTACTAAATGATACTTCAACTAGATTATAATTTCATCCATACCATAATGTTTTCATTTTATAATTAACATAGTATCAAGAAATGCTGAACAGTTTACGTTTGTTCTATTAGATTACATTGAATAATATAATTTTTTTTCTTTTATCTGACCTAGGTTCACAATTTCTCAATATTTTAAATTAAATTTTAGTTGAAAAAAAAAAAAAAAAAAAAAAACCGTTTTCCAAATGCAAAATTAAAAAAAAATTTACACTAAAACTTTTCATGTATTGATCTAAATTCAAAGCAAAATTACAAAAACACACTAGGTTCAAATATTAAACAATAGACCTTACAACATTCAAGTAATCTATTTTCTCTTTATTAGATTGTAGGAAGAACTCTTAGAGGTTGAAAATACTAATAATAATTAAAATAAATAAATAAAAAAAAAACCCAGAGAAAAACTCCAAATTTCTACACGATATTCAGACATGCAATACTCGCATGAATAAAAATACGAAATTTACATTGAGGTATTTTGAGTAAACATATTATACACAACTTTATATATATATATAAAACTCAGATCTAATAATACAAGATTTTAATCAACCATTTTTAATTTAAGATCTCAAGATTCTAGTACATTTTATACCCTTATCCAACACATACAAGTCTTTAAATAGTTAAAAATATTAATCGAGAGTCAATGACAGTTATTCTTAAAAGACCCTTTCATTTAAAATACATTCAATTTACTACAAATTAGATTATAGCTGGTTTCCCCCCATAATTAAAATATATACATGAATTTAAAATCATATTGAATTGACTGCTGCAAGTTTTTTTTTTTTAAATCATCAGTTTCATAAGAATGGTCTGTAGAAAAATTCCAAGATCTACCCAGACTGACTCAAATAACAACTAGCTAATGAAATAGAAGCTAGCTTAGGCATGCTTAACACAATCTACAGTTCACATGATCTGGATTCTGAAGTCTTTTCTTTATTTTGAAAATGAAGCATCTAAGGAATTTTCCCTTTATAACACTTCCAAGAAGATAGAATACAAGATTCCACCATGAACCCATTTAAGAAACCGATAATCATGTTTTATGGTTCTGGCAAGTTTCATTCCTGCTAGTAGAGAAGAATTAATTTTGTTTCGTGATGAGGAGTTTAAATACTCTGCCTACCAAAAGCATCAAATCTACAAAAGCTCATGGATAGTCATAATCTTGTTTTTACAACCATATATGGTCAGACATGTAATATAAAAATAATTCGATATAAAAACCAATGTTTTTATATAGTGGCAAAGTTTATTAGAGAAAATTATTGAAATATTAGTTAAAACTGTTAGTTATTTTTAACTTTAAAATTCACTTAAAAAGAGACATTTGTGACAGTATTAAAAAATTCATAATACTCATAAAATCAAAACATGCATTTGAAAGTTTGTAAGTCATTCTATTAAAAAAAAATGGGAACCAGAATTCAGAAAAAATTATTGTGATAAGACATGACGCCAAATATTGGAAATTTTCTTTCTTGCGAATAATTACTGACTAAAAGTCAGCAACCCTTACTATCTCGGAGATTGTAAAGGGGAGATAGTATCTCCCCTTTGCGAGTACAAAAGGTTTACGATAACCTCATGCGGTGTGGGGAGTGCCCGGTGCTCCCAGAGGGGGAAAGAAACTTTTCCCTCAATCCTAAAAGCGCCTAGAGGAAAGAATATTTTGACTTATTAAAATTATTGAAATATCAGTTAAAACTTGTCGCAAACGTGTAAATATTGCATTGTTAGGCGAGTACGAACGATTCCCAAAATTTCAAAGCTCTAGCTTGATGGGAAGTTGGTTAAATTAACGATCGAAAATTTGATGACACTCACACACACCAAGTGAAATTCAGAAAAACGTAAAATAGAGATCCTCATTTCTTTACTATAGCCAAAATCACAGACAAATCAAATCAGCAAAATTTGTCTTCATGATATAATGAAAGGTTGCAAACAGCAACTCCTATCATCAGCATCATCTGTTGATGTAGTTGTATCCAAAGATGCATCTTTAACATCTAAAATTCTATTAATTCAGACTAAATAAACCAGATACATTTACCTGTGTTTTGGAATCTGGTCCAGCCCAAGCAAAAGTTCCATCTTTCCTTAAAGCTGCAAGCCTTGCATTTAATTTGTGGGCAAGAACAACAGTCAAAGGCATGCATTCATCAGTTTCATCTGTAGCATAGCCAAACATCAAGCCCTAGATAAAAAAAAAAAAAAAAAATGTTACAGCATCAATGTATTAAAAATTCTCATTAAGTTGCATAGCAAACTTAAGAATAATTGACAAATCACTTTTTATACACTAAATTTCAAATCATTACATCTCAGTGCTACACATAAAAATAAGTTCTCTAATTTCAGATATTCTTTTATATTTATTTAAATCATTTATCCATCACTTTTATTCATGTTCCATTCAAAAGATTCATTAAGATTTAATTAAAGAACAAAATTATTTTTGTACAAGTTTTCCAGTTTGGTTTATAAACTAAAGTGAAGAGCACGAATAAATTTCAGCTCATAAAGCCAAAGAAGCAATCAATTTATGACATGTTTTAAGCATTTCAATAAGAGTATCAAGATAATGAAGTAATATTTGATTCGGTAAGTTTCAAAACTAATAAATTGTAATAGATTTGTTTCTTCAGCTTTTTTTTTTTTTAAATTACAGAAGTCTGCAGAAATAATAGAAAACATTTACCACAGAAAAGATAAAAACTTTTACGCCTTAAACGTAATTTCTTTTCATTTTGAAATGCAAATATATAGATCTAAAAAGTTAAAATTCATTTTCTCTAGTCAAACATCAAATTGAATTAATACTGAAATATCAGTTTCAAAATTAATTTTACTCATTTATGAAATAAAATTTACAATATTAAACTACTTCAATCCTAGATTTCCTTCCTTAATATGGAAGTCCTGGCACTAAGTCATACAGAAAATAGCTTACAGAAGCCAAGAGATTTATCATTTTAATTTCTCTTTTGATAATCAAAACTCCACAAGTAAAGACATCATGTTTTATAGCAACCCACTCAGCTAAATGATTTTTATAAACTCAAGATTAAAAACACTTATAGGAGTGTATAAAAACTCGCTAATATTTTATATACTTGTAAAATGAAAATAATTATTGTGAACAGATTCCAATAAAATACAGGATTACTTCCATTTTTAAAAGATTAAACATCTCCATTCATGTAAATAATTTCTAGAATAAGCGAGTGATAGAGTGTAATTGCACAGCTTGATTTATACATTTGAAAAAAGGATAAAAAGAAAAACTGTTTGACAAGGACAGTCAGAAATGGAGAAGAATTGCAAGGGTATCCTAGAGGTGTGTCACCTGTATTTACTAAAGACAGTAAGGCCCATAGGTAAAATTCACAAGGGGTGCCTAGGTGTTATGATGCTCATACCTACTTAAAAAAGGTAAGGACCCAAGGGCAAATGATTGCCAGAAAATTTTAATTGACTAAATGAAAAATGCTCAGCAGCAATTTCCTTTTTGACAATTAATATACATATAATTCTAGAAAGCTAAAAATTGAAAATTTAATAAATCTTTCAAAATATGTAAATCTCTACCTCCCCCCCCCTCAAAAAAAAAAAAAAAAAAAAAAGCTCACAACATGAGCTCATTAAATTCAAATGCATTAACATTTACAACAGAATACTCAAGACAAATTTAATTTGAAATATTTCCTGAAGAGTATGTTATAATAAGTCTATTAGAGATATTAAAGACTTCATAAGTCATACTTGATCTCCTGCTCCTATATCATCTTCGGATTTATTCAAATGAACCCCAGAAGCTATATCAGGACTCTGTTGCTCGATAGCCACCAAAACATTGCAAGTTTTGTAATCAAAACCTATCAGGAAAAATAATGTACATTTTAATAAAAAAAAATTTTTTCAAAAATTCAGCAGATGCTGTACATATTTCAGAAGAAAAATACATATCTTGTTAGCATTTTATAACAATACTCTTTATAAATTAGAATTACACTTTTAAAAAAAATATTTTGAAGTAACATTTATAATAGTTTTATTTCTGAACTTCATTTTTAGATAGGAGAGTAAAATGTGAAAATGTATGTACTTCAATTAAGGAATAAATCTAATCCAAGATTTAGAATCGACTAAAAGTTCCATTTATTAAAGAGAGCAATGTATATTTTACAAATATAAAAAATAAATATCAAATAATCTCAAAACTGCACACAGTTTAAATTTTTATTCTAATTTACAATACATTTTAAACTCTTACCCAAAATTTATAAAACACACACTAAGAAAGTACAATAAAAATGATAGTATTCATACTATAAATGCAAACCTTTTGTGCAACTGTCGTATCCAATCTTCTTCACAGTTTCACGAACAATTTTTTGATAATCCACATTAGCCTTAGAAGTTATCTCCCCGAAGATCATGACCATTCCAGTTTTAGCAGCAGTTTCTATAAAAAAATCATTGAAAAATACAAGTTTATCCTAAACTTATTTAGAATATTTTAATTTGATGTTTTAAAAACACTCAAATATACATAACAATTATAAGAAAACATTTAGTTATTATCTAGTAGTGCACAACAATTAATTGTAATGGCGAAATGAAGAGCAAAATTTTCGAAAAGATAACCGACAACAATATTTATTCAAAATATTTATAAAATATTAAAAACTTTCCCAATATAGAGAGTTATACAATATTTTCCTATATAAAATTAGTGTATAACATTTACTTAAAACACTGCTTAACATGAACTTACCACAGGCAACCTTTGCATCTGGATCTTGCTCAAGATGAGCATCAAGGATGGCATCACTTATCTGATCACATAATTTGTCTAGAAGTGAAAATAAATACCAGTTTAAAACTAAGAAAGATTAAATTACCAAATAATACAACAACAAGACAAATGTGATATACATGGCTAAAATGCAAACACTACAACAAAAGTAAAATGGTACTTTAACAGTAAACATAATACTGTTACACAGTTGGCACATTCCAATAAAGAATGAGTTTTTGTTCCTGTTTTGGAAGCTTAAATAGAATATTTGTAAATGCGACATTCGTATTAATATACGAACGAATGTTCTCATTTCACCTAAAGGTATACACTATGGTACTACTAAGAGAAGGATTTTCTGTGCAAGTCGAAATAAGAAAAGTTCTTAAAATTTTAAAATAGTAAATCGCTTAGTGGCTATAATTCAGTTTCATAAGAATGACGCAGTTCTCATTTGCATCGCGTAGAAAAATTAAAAGTTATGGTAAACATCAACTCTAACTCTTCTTCTCAATTTAAATCATAATTTAACAAACATTTGTATTAATTTGATCATAAAATATCACTAATCCAATGATAAAAGCGCACACAAAAATCGCTGTTGCGACATGAAATTTTGAATTTCTCAAAATGTGGAGCTCTCCATATATACATAATATAGCGAGCTAGAAAATGTTTGTTTACAAAATAAGCAGAATAGTCTCCATTATGCCATTATAATAATCACTTGCAGGCTTAACATGCGTGTATAATTAAATGGCATTGAAACTGGCAAAAAATATCCTTTAAAAGTTAACCTACTACATCAAAATTTAGTGATATAGTTATCTTCTATAGAGTTGATTTTTTAAACTCAATTTGTTATTTTTTAAAGCGCCGGTATGAGAATAAAGAACACATTTTTTGTCACCACGTGAGTTCACCGGCAACCCTCCAGAGAAATTTCTCAAAAAACAAAATAAATCGCGGCATATTTACCTGGATGTCCTTCCCCAACGGATTCAGAAGTAAACAAGAAAGTACTCAACCCATTATCTACACTTTCAACACCGTTACGCACAACAAAATCTCGAATTCTATCTTCAGACATCTTCGAGGAGATACAACTTCGTCACGGTATCAATGGAAAAGAGACTCGATGTATTGGCGGCAAGCAATAAATAGACACCCAACTTGCAACTGCAGCGCCTATTTTGCGCGCTTAAAACTTGCGTCATTATTTTAATCTGTATTTTTTTTTCTTAACTTTTTCACATAATTGAGGATATTTATTTTGTATAAACATGTCCTGTTGTGATTCAATCAAATGAGGATTATTTAAAGAGAAAATATAAATTAATCGTAACTTTTTATTTATAGAATAAAACAATAGGTGATGATGATAAATTACGATAAATGAATCGATTCCCAAATTTAAATCGATTCGATTATTCTCGAATTTTTTATCCTTGCTTTTTAAAGCTTTTAATTTCTCTAAAACTACAGAAATAAATTTTTTCTTTAACAAAAGCTATAATTTTAGAAGTTTTTCTACATTGCAACTTCGGCAATACAAAAATGACGAAGTTAATAAAATTGTAGAACATTTAGCCATAAAAATCAGAGAATATAAATACGCATCATAATACTTTTATTAATATATTTTCTTAATTTTTTTATGCATTTCGAGAGCAGAAGACATTTATAAATAAGAGAATATTTATGGTGAGAAATTTGTAAAACAATTAATCGAGTGTTATAAATTGATTTTATTATTTTAACTCACTTTTAAAATGAACAAAAATTAAATAATAGCGTATTTTAAGTAAATCTTATTTTATCTATGTAATAATTTTTCGAGTCTCCCGTAAATAAATATTATGTATTAATGTTATCTTCTGAAGACTTCAGAAAGTAGGAAATTGACTAATTTCCATGATTTATAATTCAAATGCATTGTTTGACTGCTTAAGAAATTGTAAATGATGGTTTCAAATCTTAAATCACGGTAGCATGAAAGCAACGATGAGAATTCAATAAGTAATTTAACTCTCTCCCTTTTTTTTCTCATATGCTAACAAAATATTGAAATCTTTTTCTTTGATGTAAACATAAAGGACAAGGGTGTTTAAGTTAAAAGTAGAAACATAATCTAAGGATTTTATGACTTTTATTGAACATTTGTAATCATGATTTTAATATAATTCAATATTTGATTCTCTAAAAAAAGACAGAGAATAAAAGAAAATATTTTCAATGTAGGAATTTAACCATCAATGGAGTTTTCAGATTCTATTGAAATACTTAGAGTTTGCAATTTAAAAAACAATAATCTTTTCTTTATGGAAATGAATATTTTAAAATGAAAGTATTTTATTTTCTGCATTATTTCTATGGTATCTATGTATGAAAGTTAATAACAACATTTTTATATCAATTTAAAATTTTAATGTGCTAATAATCCATTAAATCAGCGATCGGCAGCATGTGCCATTTTATATCCAGTTGCCACCCAGAGTGCGCCATTCCTCTTATCAACAAGGCCAAAAGAGATTCCCCCCCTCGGGTTAGTTAGTAAGGCATTTTAATTTCTGTTCTCGTTGTTGTAAAGAGCTACCGCATACTTCCCCTTCTTTACTGCAATTGATATTCGTCCCCTCAATATTGTATTAAGTTTTTCTTTGACCAATTTCCACTTGACATCATAGGCTGTCTGTAGTTGAGATCGTGGGTTTATCTGACGAGTGCGCGCGGTTGGTTTATCATAAGTTGGTATTCATGCGCGGTTGTCTTTGTTAGATAGAGAGAGGCAAATATTTTGCGTTGGAGGTAAATGCAACCAGTAGTTCTAGGCTGTGCTGCCATCTTGTGTTCTAGTGCTGGATCACCACATCAGTGGTTGATGGTTTCCATTCCGATGAGAGAGAGGATAGGTGACCTTGAGTGCTGGAAGTGTTTCGAACATTCATAATCATTGAGTTCGAAAAAAACTTATTCGATCGCTTTTTGCAGAGTTTTTATTAACTAAGCCAAAAGGGATTTCATTGGGCTAGTTATTAAGGCGTTTTAACTTTTGTCGTCGATGTGGAAGAGAGTCGCAGCAGGTTAATACTTAGGGGGTGCAAGTGCGCATCTTGTAATTAAATTTGATAAAAGGTGGCACACACATTTCTGCTAATGTACTAGATAATTTTAAGGAAATAAGAGTTTATCTTGATATCATGATCCTCATTATAGATTTCTAATGATGCATAATGATAAAAGCAGAATTTTTAATTTCTATTTCTACCAGTTTATTTAGATTTATGCTCTATAATCTAAAAGGTTTGAAAAACAAGTTTTCTTAAATATCTTTCTGTGTCAAAAAAGGTTTAACACTGTTTAAAAGTAATAATAATAAATGCAATTAAGCTTATTTTTACTTTTCGAAACAAAATAACAACCAGGGTAGCAAAGATAGCACGGCAAAAAAAAAATCAAAACTGGCGAGACTCTGGCCAGTCAATGAAGCCGTATGTTCTTTCACAATAAAATAATTAATTAACACGTTTATTATTTTTTTTTATTTCATATAACAGAGGTTAGTGATACAACTGTTACCAGTGTCATTAGATTCTTTCCGCGGTACTCATGTAATGAATGAACTCAACATTATCAGGACTTTTGTGCGTGCTTCATAAGTTAAAATGATAAAAATAATAATCGTAAGCTTAAAATCACTTGGGGGATTGATTCGTTTTTGCAGATCTCATATAATAGGAATTCCCTTTGCTTTGAAAAGCTTATGACTTTGCTTCTTATAATTTGTAACAGAGTATTCTACAAACTTCAATTTTCACGATAGTTCAAAAAGTTCACATAAGTAAGTTTGTTAAACTGCAGTAAAGTGTAACAAAGGAAAAAAAAAAATTCTCGTTAAATTGTTCTAACATAACGCTTTCACCCTAGTTTTATAGAATAAAAATTTAAAGATGAGATTGAATGAGGAGCTTATTGTGAAATAAGATAGGCATTTATTATTTTTTTACTTCATCCTTCAAAAAAATATTTAATTTTTTTCACAGTAAAACACTAAGAAATAACAGTAAATGTAATATTTTATAGATAGTTTTAGTTCATAATAATTATGACGTAGTTTCAAATATCTGCAAATTATTCAAGATCTTTACTTATTAGAAGAAATTCAAGAGATGAAACTTTATTAAAAGTTAATAATTTTAGCTAGTATTCTATATTTCGTATGTATAGAATAAAAATATAAAAAAAAAATGCAAAAATCGATTGGAATTCTTAAGAGTTATTAGTTTCAAGTTATTTCTAATATCTCAAAATAATAATAATAGTAATAAATAAATAAAAACATTATAAATTAAATTAAATCTTATCTTATTTATTTTTAAAATATGAATATCAAGTGATAAATATAACTTTTTGTTCTAAAACTTAAAATTTCGCTAAACGCTTTGATTATCTCAATACATTCAAAGAAGAAAAGAAATGAATGATATAAATTGTCTTATGTAAAAGCCGAAATATGTATGAAATTTGTTTAGAATAATATCAACTTATTTAACAATTTAAGAATCAATATCTTCAAAAACAATAAATAATATTTGTGAAGCTTTCATTCAGAGAAAAGATTTATTTTTTATGATTATCACTACCTCTTATAAATTCTCTTATTTTCAGTCTTATATAATTTTTTTTTATTTAACAGGGATTTTTTCATTTACCAAAATACTTCCTATTTTTCTCTATTAATGTTAATAACCAATTACTTTCATTAACATTCCTGGCCATTAGATAATAAGATATTTTTTTCAAAAATACTTAATTATGTCTTCACAATTGCTTAGTTATAAATAATATTTCGAAAATAACTATCTATTCAAAAAGCACAAAAGTCATTCATTTCATCAATCATTTGTTACGTAGAAAACAGCATAAAATAGCAAACTGTTGTTAACACTAAAATCGTAATACATTCTAAGCATTTATTTCTAAATGAAAATAATTAAAGAAACTATGGGTCTTCACACGTAACCTTTGAGAATAAAATATAAAATATTTCTTTTCCTTATAAAGTCGAAATTAAAAAGCGTTTTCAGCGATTAAAAACACTTTTCAGGAATAAATCACTATAAACATATTGAATTTGTGACAGTTAGTGATTGAATTTAATTCACAAAAATAATTTTACAGCATGTTTCGGATATTAACCAAAGCGATGATTTTCAATCCATTCAGTTACATTTGAAAATGTAAGTAAACAAGTAGACCTTTAAAAAAAATGAAGATAGTTATCAATAACGAATTAACTTTTCTTTCCTTTGTTTACGATATTGAACATATATGCAAAATTTTAACAATAATCCATGGAAAATATTTGGTAACACAAATTCAGATTTTATCTGTCCTTGTTACAAAATCTTCAACTTTGAAGGACAATGCATACGTGGTCACTTAATTTTCTTAATAACTTTTTAGAAGAGATTGATATCTTCTTAGATTTAAAAAAAAAATAAAAAATTAAGATATGTGTTTGGCAATACGTCACATATTCTCAACTTTCATAGCTAGAACATCATTCTATGTGATGTATTACTACAGAAATTTATTGCAGGAAAACAATGACAGATTACTGAACCAAGTTGCTTCGATTTCTTAGCCTTAATAAACAGAACACGAGATTGTTTGATGGATCTGGCGAATGGGAATGAACAGATAATTATACATCGATGATAAAGTAAGGATGTCCATTGAAATTCTATTTCATTGAAAAATAAGATTTGATTCTCACCAGGATGTCCTTCTCCTACGGATTCAGAACTGAACATGAAAGTACTTAAGCCATTATCAGTACTTTCAAGTCCATTCATAACAACAAAGTCTCGCAACAATGTGTCCACAGGCATCTTCGGAAGAGAACTACTGTCACCAGTGTATGAGTGGAAAAAGAGATCGAATTCACTGTTGGATCGCATTAAATAGAAATCCAGCCTGGAAATTTTTTTGCCGAGTCAAGTCTACGCGCGAAATTTTTCGACGTCATAAACGATGACTCGTCAGCGCATGTCACAAACTTCGCAATGCACACCTGGGAAAAAAAAGTGTGTATTTTGGGGATGTTCGAAATCTCAAATTTTATCTTTTTTTTTTTTTTTAAAAAAAAAAAAAAAGGAACGAGGAAGAATATACTTCGTCACACAATGATTAAATCTCGGGGAGAATTATGTTCGTTTGACGAAAGAGCTGATCTCATGAGCAATTAAAAGTTCTAAGAATTTTATTTCCGTTGGGATACGTTTTTAACAATCTGACCTTTATATAGATGAAGGTGATAGCGATATACTGATGCATCGGAACATGGATTGTAGAAGACAATTGATGTGTTTCTATTAGATAGTATCTTACTTCTTTTTCATCAGTTCTCAACAATGAGACTCCACGTCATGGCATGTAGTGTTTTGTTTTGCTTCAAAGAGAAGGTGTTTTGCGCATAAATAGAGGAAATCCAGCAAGTTTGATTTGGATGATAAACAATGTTTAAATGTTGTAGTGTTATCTGATTTCTTGATTCAAGGGTAATAGTTCTCAAAACAAAAACAAATTGGTTTGCTGAAAAAACGGCTAATACAAATTAAAAAAAAAATTTAGCTAATTTTTTTTTATTTTTGAACAGTTGTGTTTTTTTACCACAACTAAGAATTTTTTACATAGTTTTTACTTCTGAGGTCAAATAACTCTAAAAATAAATATCCGTTCATAAAAGAATTCTTCGTATTTTGACGAAAATAATTTGAAATGTATTTAGAATTTAGAGTTTGATTGTAGTTTTCTTTTTTTCTAACCAGTTTTACAAATTCGAAGCAAGATTAAAGCTTAAGACTGTTCTTATTTAAAAGTCTATCGAATTTACCATCTATTAGACTTTATCTCTTTCATTATCTTAAACTAAGCTAGTAACTAGATTGCACTCTTCACTTGCAAAAAATATTATTCATTTTAGCTTTAAATGGTAATTTTAAGCTTTGTATTAAAGCGGAAATGAGTTTGTAAAGTTATTTTGCCCAAATTTACTGAATAAATGAAGCAAACTGTAGTTCTCGATTATTATTTAAAAGATAATATTAATTATTGGTTTAAAGTAATTAATATCACTAAAATGATATTTTTGAAATTTGTTTGAATTGATAATGAGTCCGGTAAGTTGTTTCGTGAAAAAAAAATAATAAAAATAACCGATTTCGAAGAAAAAATATGTTTTATATTATTTACATATTGACTTTAAAACTATCAAAGTATTTAAGCCAATTAAAAATGCTTCTTAAAAATTTAAAATACAAAAAATTCTTGGTTTTGACAAGTATAAAATATGTCCTGGGAAATTATCGTTTTAATTTATTCTTAGAATCATACATAATTGAAGGTTTCCAGCTGTTTCTTCTTCGTGATTAAATAAATGATGATATTAATTTGTTCTTCAAATCGAATGGCTACTCATATTTTGATTTTTTTTTTTGGTTAAACGTGAAGTACGAGCGCATAAATTAAAACTAAAGTTCGTAGTTTTTGACCTTGAGTTTAAAGCTGAACAAAAAAAAAAAAAGTTTGGTATTTTTGGTTATAATGTCTTACAAATTGAGTAACATGAAGACAGTGAGCTGATTTTTTTTTAAGCACTAAGAATTTTTTTTAACCTAAATTCATTAAGGAATTTATAGAGAGAGATATGAAATCTGCATGCAGCTTTAAAAGATAGCAAACATGGTAAAAATGACTATAAATTAATAACAATTAATTTAATCCTATATTTTTGGAATTTTATATATATATATATATATATAGTATTGTGCGGAAATGAGTGTTGGTTATGCTTCGTAATAGCTCTGATTGAAAGCGATTATTCCCCAACTAAATGAAATAGATTAACAGTAAAGTGAGAAAAATTTAAAGAGATTGATGAATAAACAACCAAAATGAGTAAAAAGTCCTTCTTGAATTAAGGACAACTAAAACCAATAGTCTTGCTGTTTCTATTTTTAATACATTGATTTCCTTCTGATAATAATTGTTGCCATTCCTTTGAAAATAATTATTCATTGAATAAAATACATCTAAATACAGCAAGCGCTCTCCAATATGGAACCAAACGAATTGTTCACTTTCGTATTTTTTGTGTGGTTTCAGAATTTGTTGACCTTAACCGCCAAGTAGCGACAGAGCGCTGCTCGCGTTTTCGGCCAGTGTTTATCGCAAATGTTAGTTTTATTATTTTTATTTCAGAACAGTGTTTGTTATTTTTTAGCACGTCACATACAACGTTCACACTATATTACAACTGTGTATAAAAAGTATACTGTACACTAAAAAGTGCACGAAGCCCAACAGGTGTTCTTCAAGGGCTAATAAATCAGGAAAGCATAAGCATGAGATTACAGTAGCTCGTTACACTTTGTTATAGCTATTATTGGACTGTATTTATTTTTCTTTTGTGTTTTTTTTTTTTTATCAATACAAGGGTATTCAGTTAAATTACTGAACAATGCTTGAATTTAATATTGTGGATGCTAGAAGGGTGAAGTGCTTTGTGGGATATTAATAATCTTTACACTCACATAACGATTTAGAAATTACATAAACATATTAAATATATGTCTTAATTTTTTATATTTAGAGTGATTTACCTTTATTACCTCCGTTAAAAATATTTTGTCGCTCGATAATCCGGCACGGTTGTGGTCGAGAGCGTGTCGTAATAAAGAGTACTTAGTGTGTGTAATATGCTGTGTTGAAAAGAAAGAAGATATAAAATTACTTGAAGTGTCACTTCTTATTTGTAATTTTTGATAAAAATTAAGTTTATATTTCCGTAGATCGAAGAAATAAAGTTCGGAAAATCTTGATGAATGACGCTCGTATTCATTTTAAGCATATGTATCGTAAGAAATTTTCGGGAAACACTGAAGACCTTGTGTATGGTAATTTTAAGATACTATTGAATTGTTAAAGAAAAACTGATATGATAGATATGCAAGTCATCTTCTGAAACAAACCTTTATTGCCAATGAAAAACGCAACAGACTCAGAAAGAAGGTTTTTATCAAACTTCAAATTCCGATAAGTGCACAGTACTTTAATCTGATTTGCTGAAATTTTTCTAGATATAGTTTCCACCTAATATTTACAGAATATAATTTTTTTTTCTGTTCGAGAAAAAGCACTTGTTGCAAATGTTTGTTTTATCATGTGACTGAAGATATCTTTTCCTTTCTGTGGTATTTTAATTTAAGTTCATCTTTTGTGAATTCTTCACATATATAAAGATTTTCAAAAGAATTTTGAAATGCGGATTTTATTTTAATTATATTTGTAACATCAGTGAGATGTTCTTAATATTAGTAACTTGTTGGAGTTGATAGCTGACAGCCATCCAAAAATTAAAAAAAAAAAAAAAAAAAAAAAAAATTAAAAAAAATGCGAGAGACGATTTATTAGATACGGAATACTATTATTTAAAGTAAACTTTACTGCAATTTTAAATAATAAGATACGTTTTCATGTAGAGCATGTAATAAATATTATGGTGTACATAAGTAATTATTCATATAGATATACTATGAGAGAATTATTAAAATTACAAGAGCCCAAAACTGATAACTAACATACGTATAAGAAATTATTCGAATTTTTAAAGGTAATTCTAAGTAAAATATATATATATATATATATATATATATATATATATATATATATATACCAATGTTTTCTTCCTTTCATTAGTGGAAGTTTTGATTTGTTGTTGTATTTCTCCTTGATTTTCCATTTTATACCATCTTGTTATAATATAAATTCACTGAAGTGAGACGGTTGGATCCGTAATATAGGTATAAATATACATTATTCCATTTCAAAGTGTGGAACCAAAAAATTATTTTTTCTCTATGTTTGTCCTTAATAGTTGCTTTTCTCTTTCCTTGCTGTGATTAAAATTGGTGTGATACTTAAACAGCATGTTATTTGATTATTTATGGTTTTTGGTGTATTATATTAATTGATTGTTTGATATATTGAAGTAAATTCTTAGCTTATTTTCATTAAAATTCTTTCATGTAATAATATTTATAATTTGAGTTTTGGTTATCTCTTTAACTATATGGGTTTTTTAGTTGTTTTTTGTTCTAAATTTTTAAATATTAAAAGGTTTTATATATATATATATATATATATGCCGAAAGTAGAGGGCGTTATGTCATTTTTTAAAATAGTATTAAGTATTTTAAAAACTAAAGTTCCAAAGTATGACATGTACAAAGGGCTTGCAGAAAAATATTCATTAACAAGCAAGTTGTAAATATATAAGTGAATAAAAAAAAACAAAAAAAAAGTCTGTAAACTACTCTTGTAAAATTTCAATGGAAATTCAGCCTTTTACATTCGGCAAACATGCACACACACAATAAACAAGTTTAGGGATGTGTTCTGAGTTATCACAGTATTTCATTTTCTTCTGAAAAAGATAAATGATTTGTAATGTTTTTTCTCCTATTGTCAAAGAGCATCGCTCTTATTTTGAAACACTCTTCCTAATAGGTATCTTTCTACATAATGATGACATCTCACGTTGTAATAACCATATTATGAATTATGTTTGAGAAATAAATTACATTACTTTACTAAACTCTCAGAACTTAAATTCCAGAATTAAAGATATGGAACTCTGCATAACCTTATTAATTAACATGGATTTAGGGGACTACAAAATCACTAATTAATGTTTAAGTGGGATTTCTAACTAAAGAAATGACAAACTATCTAATCGAACAACATATACAATAAAATAAAACCATGAAAAAAAAAAAGAAATTTATAAATTTCCTGATTAAGAATCATCCATCTGAAACGAAGGCTTAATGATTTCTTGAAAGGTTTGCTTTGGGTTGTACTGCCCGTAAGGTATTGGATATAGATATCCCGTCTTCTTCTTTCTGCGCCAGTGACACACAGTTTACACATCTTAGGTAGGATTGGGAGCAGATGCGCTGAGGATCCGATTATTCTATGAGTCCCAATAACCTAGAGACCCACCCGCAGTGCCCTATGTACGGATCTGGGGAGTGGTATAAGTATATCCCTACCTAAGACCTAATCAAAATTTCAATTTTTGAATACCTTAGCCGTCGATAACGTAGGATGCAGGTGCAGTTTTGATTGAATTTCATTTTCCTTGCTTTGATGGAGGCTTGCTGAATGTTTTCAAAAGGCACTGTCTCGTCGACAATATACAGGTTTCTGTCGATTGCAGCAACAAGATACGATCTAAGGTTGATGCCTTTTGTTGCTTGGTTCTCTGATAACTGGATTTTACAGGAGGTACCAAAATAAGTAATATACACTCTATATATATAAAAAAAAAAATGACGCACCAAGAAGGATTTGCCATTTGTACATTTCGTATGCAAAGACATTTGGACCGAATATACAAATGATTAAAATTTGGTGTCCAATGAATGAATAGCGGGAGCTACAGCACATCGGAACTGCGCACTCAGCAGCTGTATATCAGAAGCGATTCTCAATCGGATGGTCAAATTTTCTGTTGCATCGTGAATTAGAATACCTTTCAACGACTAAAAGAATGCCTCGCCGCAGGATTCGAGTTCGTTACCAGCAACTGTTAGAGTTTGAAAGATATCGTATCATTGGATTGAAAGAGGAAGGTAGGGACAATAGGAGAATCGTGATTAGAAGATGCTGGCAAGAATGGGTGGGCAATGGTAGATTTCAGCGTCATGAGGGTAGCGGTCGACATAAGGCCTCAGCAGATCGGAAGGACAGAGGGATTGTCATGTCAGCTATCACAGAGACTGATTCATCGCTATCAACAATCAGACGGGCGACCCGCACACGAATGTATACCATGACCTTTCACAAACGGTTGATAGAGCGAAATCTATCAGCTGTCTGTGAATATATTGTACCGACCACTACGCCTCCTGCCACTCACGCCTACACACTGTCAAGCCGGATTACAGTGGTTTTTGGCTTAGTGAGGTTGGAATGATGCATTGGCTTAGTGAGGTTGGAATGATGCGATGTTTCGTGTTTAACAACGAATCCCACTTCCTACTGTATCCTGACGATCATCGAAGACGTGTCTGGAGACGCCCAGGACAGTGTGCCGATCCTGCTTTTACTAATGCACGCCACACAGGCCCTCAACCAGAAGTTATGGCCTGGAGGGTCATTTCCCTTGATAGCCGAACCCCTTTGATCGTCATTAGATGCACACTTAAAACACAGCGATGTCGACGACATTCTGAAACTTTCTTTGTTATCGTTCCTTTTGCAGGGAGCTTTATCACTCGAATCCGCTAATTTTTATGCCACGTCGTGTGGTAGCTTGACTCCAGGCTAGAGGTGGGTCAACACCTTATTGAGCTTGATACTTTGTAACTATGTAACTCTGAAATGAATCATTCAATTTTTCTGAAATTTTAATCATTTTCTATTCTGTGCATAATTTTTGTATCCGCTAATTTTTATCTCCATCGGACAACTCCTTCTTGGTGCGTCAAGTTTTTTATTATTATTATTATAGAGTGTATGTTAGAATTGGTATATTGTATGTTAATTCGTTTACAGTACACACAAATTCGTTTCATGTCCTTCATTCTACCAGGAATGGATATCAAATAATGAGACTGACGCTGCTACAGAAGAAGTATGCATTTTCATCAACCGGACATTTTGATTTCGTGAACGTAATGTTGATCCTACGGAATTTCTATTACTGTCCTCGAATCTATACTATTTCATCTATTTGAATGCAAAAAAGCGCATCCGAAAGAGCATGAAGATTTCCACGAAATAATGAAGGTTTCCACGGAATTACATTTTTTCCTTTGATTTTTAATAATATTTTTACCTCTTCGAGGGGTAGCTATTAAATGATGAGACTGATGCTGCGACAGAAGAAGTACACATGGGCTAAACGTCAGCGACCGACAGCTGTTTAGTATGAAACCTTCTCTTTCAAATGCAGTGCCACTTGCTTCTGTAAATGAATTCGTGTAGCAGTAGCCTTCGTTTGTACTAGAGTTATTTTTTTTGTTTCTCCGGAAAAATGACAAGTGTGACAATAAAGAAACGAATTATTGTGAAATTTCACGTGAAACTTGGAATACCCGCTACTGAAACTTGTAATTAATTAAAATAAGTGTATGTCAATGAATGTTTATCGCGTGCACGTGTTTTTGAGTGGCTTAGGCGCTCTCAAGATGGCCGAGAAGACGTTGAAGCTGATTCAAACCCGGGTCGCCCTTCCACGAAAAAAATGGATGATAATATCAAAAAAATCTGTAATTTGGTTCAATCTTGCCATCGATTATGTATTCGTGCGATTGTCGATAATGTAGGAATTGACAAAGAATGCGAGCGGGAGGTAGCAATTTTAACATGCAAAAAGTGTGTGCCAAAATGGCGCCTAGAATTCCCACATTTGAACAAATGAAGCTCTCAAAATGTTTATTCTGACACGTTGAATGTCATTGAAAATGACCCAAATTTATTGGAAAGGATAATAACGTGTTTTTTTTAATTATGACCCGGAAACGAAGTTCCAATCCTTGTACTGGAAGAACCCATCTTCAGCAAGAACCAAAAAAGTTCGAATAAGCAAATCAGAATTCAAAGCTTTTCAATCAGAATTCAAAGCAAAACAAGTTTTTTTTTTTAAATATTCACTCAAGGGATTCTGTACCTTCACTGGGTTCCTGAAGGTTAAACTATTAATAATCATTGCAACCTTCATGTTCTCGCAGAAAAAAGAAAAAAAAAATCCTTTAAAAAAAAATCTTTAATTTAAAAAAAAAAAACCTTTAAAAAAAAAAAAAAAAAAAAAAAAAAAAACCAAATAAAATTAAACTAAAAAAAAAAAAAAAAAAAAAAAGGAAAAAGAAATCCTAATTGGGGAAAGACAAGTCATTCCACATTGTCTACAAGAGGCTTTTGACCTAGCACAGGATCCCAGTGTTTGATCCTCCGCCATATTCGCCGGATCTTGATCAATGCGACTTCTATCTGTTCTTATCTGTTCAATAAAGGGAAATCTGCATTAAGAGGAACAAGATATGAGTCAGCTGAAGCTGTGAAAAAGAAAGCTACACGCGTCCTGAAGGAGCTGACAGAAGAAAACTTCCAGCACTGTTTCGAACAATGGAAGATTCGCATGGAGCGTTGTAAGGATAGAGGAGGGATTTATATTGAAGGGTATAATAAGTAAATATGTATGGCATCAAAATGAAATATTTTTACAACGCCATTCTCGTTATTTAATAACCATACCTTGTATTTCATGTTCATCCAATTTAGAGACATTCCATAAATTCTCAGGTTTACATTTTATTATAAGGAATCTTAAGAAATAAAAGTTAATTATGAATCATGTTATGTACAAAAAAAAAATGCGTATTATGTTGAAATATGTTAATATTCCCATAACTTACAAAAAGGGACAGTATGATAAAATCTAAAGTGTTTAGTGTCTTTTTTTTTTTTTTAAACTTTAGGCGAAAATATCTTATAATAATTGCGTCAGTCTTGTCGTTTTTACAAGTCATTTAAGAAAATTGAATTTCATTTCGTTGCATTTAGCATGGTATTTGATTTCAATAATTGTCACACTCATCAAATGTTTTAGAAATGCGAAATATTTCTCAAAATGTTTTGTGTAATCGAGAAATGAAAAAAATAATACAGTCATATACATACATATCTAGTTGCAAATCTCAAACGTCAAAATAAAATGATAGTATGGAAAAAAAACACCTAAAATTTCCTATTCCTTTCTTGCGCATTTTTACTGATAAAATATTTAGTAATGGAAAATGAAGAAAAATAAAATGGCTGATTTATTTGACAGCACAATGTAGAATGAAAACTGAAAGGGCATGCTTTCCCTAATTATTCAAGAATTAAGAAGACAGTGAAAGATCTTTTTAATACCTGTTAACGTGAGATAGTTCTTAATCATAATAAATAAATAAGGCAACATGATAATGAAAATTGTTTAACAGAAATCTGAACCAGTTCTAATTTTACACCATTTTGATTTAACTTGAAAAATTCGATATAAAAACCAACGTTTTTATATGGCGGCAAAGTTTATTAAAGAAAATTATTGAAATATTAGTTAAAACTGTTAGTTATTTTTAACTTTAAAATTTACTTAAAAAAAGGCATTTGTGAGTGTATTAAAAAATTCCTAATACTCATAAAATCAAAACATGCATTTGAAAGTTTGCAAATCCTTCTATTAAAAAAAAATGGGAACCAGAATTCAGAAAAAATTATTGTGATAAGCCAAATATTGGAATCTTTCTTTTTTGCGAATGATTACTGACTAAAAGTCAGCAACCTTTACTATGTCCCCTTTGTGAGTAGAAAATTTTATGATACTTCATGTGGCGTATGGGGAGTTCCCGGTGTTCCCAGAGGGGGAAAGAATTTTTTCCCTCAATCCTAAAAGCACCGAGGGGAAAGAATATTTTGCCTTATTAAAAATATTGAAATATTAGTTAAAACTTGTCGCAAATGTCAAAATATTGCATTGTTAGGCGAGTACGAACGATTCCCAAAATTTCAAAGCTCTAGCTTGATGGGAAGTTGATTAAATTAACGATCGAAAATTTGATGACACACACACTCACACACACTCACACACACACACACAGTGAAATTCAGAAAAACGTTGTAAAAAGAAATAAATTTCTATCACTTGTTCAATCGAACGATTTAATTAATTACTTTGAATTAAAAGATGTTTTGAATTCTTACGTGTGTGTTTTTTGTGAGTAAAGAGTAAATGAAATCATAAAAATTCACTAAAACAGTAAAGACGAATTAAAGAGAAATACAGGGTGCATCGAAACTCATGAGCATTAATTTAAGGGGTGATAGAAAACATCTAAAAGGACTTTTCGCCACACAATGCACAGGCGGAAAGCAAGCGAAAAAAAATGACTAGACAGCGATGTATTGGAAAGTATAAAGCGCGAGTTTTCTTGCATATCGTCATTTCTACCATGGATTTCAGGAAGCACGGTGACGTACAGTAATCAGGAAAAACCAAAAGCCTAAGACAATCTTGAAACCTGTCCATGGTTTCATTACTCCTATGACATTAGGGAGTTTCAGAACTGCGCAAAAATTTAAGGGGAGAACCTCTAAACAAGCAATTTTTACCATGGAATGCAAGATGGAGAGCAAGCTGTGAACCGCTAGACGGTGCTGTAATGAAAAACACAAAGTACGACTTTTCTTACACATCGTCATGTTTGAAAATTGTGCTTTATACTTTCCATTACAGCGCCCGCTGCCGGCGGTTTTCGTTCAGTCGCGGGTTTGATCCTTGGCCGGAAAAGACCCGCTGTGTAGCCGGGACTGATGCACGTTAAATCTGTTCGGGGTTCAAAGTCCTCCCGTTGGAGTGGTGTGGATGTTAGGAGAGAGGGGTGCTAGCTTAGGTGTCGTCCTCTTCACTTGACCGTGGTTCAAAATTACGAGGTCCATCGCCAATAGCCCTCGTGTTTCTTCTAGTGCGACGTTAATAAATAAACTAAACTAATCCATTACAGCGCCATCTAGCGGTTCTCGCTCTTCGCCTGTGCATTGAATGATTAAAATTGCTTGTTTAGCGGTTTTCTAATATCCCTTAAATTTTTGCCCATAAGTTTCGGAAACACGCTGTATAAAGCCATATTGTTAAGGGTCCTTATAAAAGCGGTTTTTTTTTAAAGACCTCTTAGGAACTTTTTGTAAATTGTCATAACAGGTCAATTGAAAAGTCCCCGGCCTGACACATAGATAGCGCTACTAGAATTAAATCCATATGTTTTTTAGTTAGCCCTAACCCTCAAAAGATGCGTGTATAAATTTGACAGCTGTCGGATCATTAGTTTGTGAATTATAGCATTTTGAGTGAAGCAACTTTTGTTATTTGTTTTGATGATAAAGCGTAATAAACCAGAGTTTTTGCATCGATATGTGACAATGGATGAAACATGGCTCCATCATTTCACTCCGAAGTCCAATCGACAGTCATCCGAGTGGACTGCACACGATGAACCCGCTCCAAAGCGTGGGAAAACGCAACAGTCGGCTGGCAAGGTTATTGCGTCTATATTTTGGGATGCGCATGGAATAATTTTCATCGACTACTTTGAAAAAGGAAGGACCATCAATAGCGACTATTACATAGCGTTATTGGACCGTTTGAAGGACGAAATCGCTGAAAAACGGCCGCATTTGAAGAAAAAGAAAGTGCTGCTTCACCAAGACAATGCACCGTGTCACAAGTCAGTGAAAACGATGGCAAAAATCCATGAATTGGGCTTCGAATTGCTTCCTCATCCACCGTATTCTCCAGATCTGGCCCCCAGCGACTATTTCCTGTTCTCAGATCTCAAAAGAATGCTCGCTGGGAAGAAATTTTCGTCGAATAAAGAGGTGATCGCCGAAACTGAGGCCTATTTTGAAGCAATGGACAAATGCTACTACAAAAATGGTATTGAAAAATTGTAGGGTCGCTATAATCAGTGTATCACCCTTGAAGGGAATTATGTTGAATAAAAAAAAACTAATTTTACCAAAAAATGTGTTTTACTATGGTAGGCCGGGGACTTTTCAATTGACCTGTTACATAGATTTTAAAGGAAAGACGTATATTACTTGAGAAGGGAAGGTGTGATTCTTTTGAGGAATTGAAGTCCATCTTTTTAATACGAAAATAAAATTTATATACCTTTATAATATCAATACACCACAAAATTACAATTATTTTATACAAAAAGAGCTAAAAATAATTTTTTAAATATACATAATTGAAGGATTACACGCTAAACTTAGCGAACAGTTTTAGTAAAATATTGCTTGCTAAAACTTAAAGAGCAGTTTTCATTACCGGACAATTATCAAAAAATAGTGCGCGTTTATTTATTTCAGTATAGTTCTTGAAAATTTGCTATTAAAATAATTTCAATGCTTCAATAATAAAAATATTAATCCTAAATTTACAATAAAAGCAATGATTTTAATCAAAAATCATACTATTAAATAACGACAAATACTGATAGTTAATTTACAAGGTTGTATTGAGAAGAATTCTCAAGTACAAGTTAATTGATAGTAAATTGTACTTGAACTGCCTTTTGGAGCTTGATAATCGATTTCGAGAAATAACTCTTTTAATATATGTTACGATATTTAGCAGTTCTTTACTTTAGACCAGGAATGGACAAATTACAGCTTATAGCCCCCGTCTACCGGTCATTTTGGTTTTGCGAAAAAGCATGTTAATCCTAAATAATTTCTACAATTGTAACACCGTAAATTAGCATTACCTTCCATGTACTTTTAAACGGTAGCCAGATGGCGCCACATATTCTTTTTGGTTAGAAGCGCAAGCACGATGGATGGCGAGAGATTTCATTAACAGAATGATGGTTCGTTAATTTGTGTTTTATATCTGTTTTGTATCCTGTCTTGTGTTGTGGAATGTGTCAAGTATTAAATAATATTTGTTCCTGAAACCATCCCGGCTGTTCATTATTTTGTCTTGAAATAATAACAACATTGGAGGGATGCACAACTAATTTTTCTGAAATCTAAACTATTTTATCTATTTGAATGCAAAAAAGTACACCCGAAAGAGCAGCAAATAATGAAGATTTCTGTGGAATTATATTTTCTTCCCTGATTGTTGAAAATATTTTAGAATATTTTTGAAAGGCCGGAAAAAACCAACATACGATTAATTAAAATGGGGGTAAAAATACTATTAAAAATCGAAGGGAAAATGTAATTCCTCAGAAACCTCCATTACTTGTTCATTTGGATGCACTTTAGAAAAAATAGAATAGATTGGAGGACAATATTAGAAATTCCATAGGATTAACATGATGATTACGAAATCAAAATGGCAGGTAGACAGAAGCCTTAAGACATTTCTATGTTTCATAATAAATTTGGTTGTACAATTGAGGAGCTTTCCTCAGACTTTCTAATGGAAGTGAATGATCTGCAAAATCATATTTTAACTATTATAGTTAGGGAAATATGGATCCAACCCAATTCTATAAATACCTTTCAGACGGTAAGTTCGACTAATTAATATCATACTGTCTAGGAATTGTTTCTATATTTGAAAGTACTATCAGAGTGAATCATGAATATATGTAAAATCGCAATACAGATCACTCTAATAGAGGACCGTTTGCAAACATCTTTATTTATTGGAAGTACTAATTTCGGTTTCAGAAAAAAATAATTATATTCACCGCAGTAGAACAAAATTTTACATGTTCTAAAATACGTTTATTAACATGCGCTAACAGATTGCTGTTTTGAAAAAAAAAAACGGCGTCAACAAAAACGCGTGGGCATAAAATAAAGGATACATGATGTTAGGTTCAAAAGACTGACATTATAATACGTTATGATTATAACAATTATATTTAGCTTGCTCATAAGATATATTTACATTGCTAAAATATGTTTCATTTAATATTTAATAACCTGCTTTTATTTATATAAGAACACGAGTGTCTACTTTAATAATTTATCATTTGCTCTTTTTTTTTTTTTTTAATATTTCATTTAATAATTGATTTTCTTAGAAGAATCGTCTGTTTTTATTCTTTTTGTTGTTAACATCGGCAACGTTTTTGTACTTTAGAGTGTTTTTCTTGCGAAAATAAAAATACGTCAGGTATTTTCTTTTCCTGTTAGTTATTGCTTCTGTGGAGCCTAGAGCTAGGAAATTCACTTACTTTACTGTAATTAACATTATAATTCATTGAATAATTCTACTTTTTGGAGGATTAAACAGGAGGAAAAAAAAAAAAGGTTAGCAATTATTAAAATGAAATTAACAAAGCCAATTAAATTTTCTTTTTTTTTGGTTTCATTGCCGAATTTTTTAAATTCCTTTTTGTGTGTGTATTAGCATATGTTTATTGTGCAAATTATCTCTTGCTAATAAAAATATTTGAAACTGCCTTGTTGTTGTTTCGCTCTGTGAATAAAATTGTGTCTATATTAATAACTTAGAGAAATGTGCTTACTTAACTATCGAGCTTAAAAATGTTACAATAGGGTCCTTTCCGAAACCCGTTTGCCTACCCATGATTTAGATAAAAGTCTTATAAAAATTTTGTAATAAAATTTGCTTATACTGATGTTATTATTAATTTGTTGTTTTTCTAAATTTAAATGTAAAACTCGTGATTAAAAAGTAACGCTTCCGTGGCCACAATTTTAATAAATAGAATAATAAATTGACATCCAAAATTTTTTTTTTTTGAAATATCGAAACTTATTAATTTGAGTGCGCTTCCGGATATTATTCTCATCAAAATTAATGTCTCGAAAATGCGTCGTGATATATCAATAAAATGAAGTATATTATTGTATCTTAATTAACTGATCTATAGAAATATTTATTCCATTGCAGCAAATTATGTTATAAACAAAGGTATTATATAATAAATTACAAAAGAAAATTTTTACAAAAATCATTATACAGTTTTCTACCACATAATATTAAGAAAGTTATGACTCATAAAACTACCAAACGATTGTATAACATATAAGACTAATAAAAGTACCTAAAACATTGAGATTACAATGAGTTATTTTATAAGCGGTTGCATAAAATAATTACGATGTCTTAAACATTTGATCATAATTATTGGTTATTAAATGGTCCTAAAACTTTAAAATTCTAAGATAATTCAGTGTTAACTTATATAGAATTGCAAATGTTAATTCTAATTATGTATCAACTTTATTTTAATATAGTAAACTAATCATACTACTAATAGTAACTTATATTAAGGGTTAAAATGTCTTTTTATTCGTTCATTTGATGTAAATGATTTTTAATTATCGTTAAATCATTCGTTATTAATTGTCAAGTGCATGTTCTTTTTCAACCCGAAAATTAATAAAATTTCATTTTGTTTTCCCGCGTAAAAGCTTATGAATGAGACGCCTTCCACAACAATTTGGCGTAGCTTCCTTATCTCATTGACCTTCATTTCAAAATAGAATGACTAACTTTCCTTTTTAACTTATATCGAATGCATTCATTGCGCAAATTGTTATCATTTTGACCTACAAACACTGAAAGCTTTTTTTTCTTTCCCGATTACGTATGCGTATCTGTTTGTTTTAAAAAGTCAATTATTATAAAAGAAAACATTTGAAGATAATTTTTTTTCTGTTGTTTTACCTTCAATGTATTTTTATTTATCTCTTGCTATAAAATCGCCCATTTTTTTTTATGGAAATAAGATAACGTACGCACTGACATTTGAGAGTAAATAAAAGAACTTTTATTGTAGCTTTTAAATATTTAAACAAATACAAAAATATTGGCGCTTTTCGTTTACATGGTCATATAAATAGTTTTCGATTCAGATAAAAAAAAGAAAAGGACATGTTCCATGATATTGTATGGAAACATGTTAACATCCTTTCCACAAATTTAATGTAATGGAAACAGTTTATAAAAGAATGAAAAGAATTCTAATTAAATGAAAGAAATATAAAATGTTCTTTTCGTTTTTTAAGTTGTAACATTAGTTAAGAACGTAAAAATTTAATAATTTTTCACATATTCGTCGAATATTTTCAGTAAAAAGATCATATTCGTAGCCATAATTGCGAATATTTTCAGTAAGAACGTATTTAAAATCCATTTCACAGAAAAATGAAAATTTTTGTTTTATCCCCCCCCCCCTCTTTTGTCAATCATGAGACTAAACTAAGAAAAATGTAACGAAAAATGGCAGAGTTGAAGTTTTGAGAGTATTGTAATAAAAATGGCAATCTCTTAACCGTTTTGAAACTATGTTTGTTTTAACCTATTTGGTAATATTCTTGTGTACATTTAAATTACAATAGCGATTTAAATTATTGGCTAGAATTTCTTAAAATATAAACATTTAAAGATTTCGAGCTTTATTGCAATATATATATATATATATTACCACCTAAAAAGTGGAGAGAAGTTTTTATTTTATAATAAAAACGTAAACGTAATAAAAATGTGGGTTACAAGTATTAATAATAAAAAGTTTTTCCTTGCCAAAAATATATTAGTGTTTTAATTATTACTGTAGCTTAATTTTTTCGAAAACGATGCTCCTTTTTGTTTTTCATTGCATATACTGATGGAAAACTTTTGCTATAGTCCTTCCAAACATTAATATTGTAGTAAAACTGTTACAAAGAGATTTAATCTGATCGTATTAAACGAATAAGAATAAATTTCTATCCATTTGACCTTGACAAAATAATCAAAAGTTAAAAAAAAAAAAAAATGATCGTTCGATCAAAAACATTGTAAAACTTTAAATTCCTAATAATTTATTTTTTAAAGATTTGTCATAACAAATTGGCAGCATGATTAGGAAAATCATACTTGAGTCTGACGATAAAACGTATCTGTAGCTTAGGAAATATGATTATCCCGAGTACGTATCAATATATCGTCTCAAGCATATCCTAATAAAACTTAGCGAATTGAAACTTTTTGGAGAGGGCTGTGCGTTCGAAATATTTTGTTCCTCGTCTGATCTCCATAGGCATTTTGCCAGTAAAGAAATTGACCTTCCTTGTTAGTCATCTCATTGTCTTTTATTTCTGGCATTTGTTGCCAGAGAAAAGTTTTTTAAAAAGTGCATTTTCGTTTATATTTAAAATACATTATTTGTTCTTTTTTTATAATCTTAGCTTTTGCAAACGATATATAATTGAAAACATTCTGCTAAGAAATTGATGATGATGAAAGGAATTAGAAACCGATAGTTAAAAGGAATAAAAATATGTATCTATATATATATATAAGCGAAATACCACTGACTGACTCATCACGAGATCTCAAAGAATATACATCCGATTGACTTGAAATTTAGTATAGTTATTCATTTTGCGATGTAGACGTTCACTAAGAACGGATTTTATGGAAGTCTGATCCAAAATGTAATTTTCATACGTTAATCTACTCTTATCCATCGGTTATGTGATTTTTGACGACTTTATCGCCCAAAATGATATGACCAACGCCAAACGGAATATATTTTTTTATATATATGTATACTGTGTATTGTCACCAATTAAGTTTACTTTGTGAGATTGTCGCGTGCGAAATGGAAAAATACCAAATAATTTATTATTGAAGCGCTGATGGAGAATTGGCAAGATTTTGGCGAAGGGGATCTTTATGTGAAATTTCGTGCACGTCGAAAATAGGAAACGTACATATTTATCGATAGAAATAAATGAGTTTCTAATCCTAAGGTTGGTGAAAGTGTAGTTTAGCTCCAAAACTTTGCGGGATTTAAAAAAAAAACTAAAATGGCGACTTCTTACGGAGTAGCACACACGGAAGACAATCTTCGTTTACTGGGGAACCTCGCTACATGCATAAACGAACTCAAGACGCTATGACATACGTAAGACATTTTGGACGTCACGACTTTTTTTTTAGGATTGCAGTCTCTTGCAATCCTAAATGGTCAGAAATCAAAGATTTCTTGAGGTAGGGGCAAAACTTTTATGATAGACACTATGTCATTGCGAGGGTATTTCATTTGAAAGCTAAGCACATGATGAATTTTCTGACAAAAGGTTGTATCTTTGGCAATACTAGGTGTAACATGTATACGGTGGAATGAATTTTATCCATATTATATATATATGTGGGGTGACTTTTTACTAATTTTTTTTTATATTTTTCTCATATATTTGAAAGTCGTGGCTAACCATTATTACAGACAATCATTTCCTTAAAATTTTAAATTTAGGTTATCATTATAGTTTAAAAATTGAAAGTATTCTTGATATTTTAAGTATATTTTCCCAAAATATAATATTATCGTCTTCCCAGCGAAGCGGGTGAGTACCAGCTAGTCATTAATAAAATTCTGGGTATTTATAAGTGTTATATATATCAATCGAGGTCCATATACCTCGTTTGGGGATATGGAATGATTATTCATGTCACATTTAGAAGCAATATAAGTGCTAATAGTCGTAGACTTCGCAATTTCGAACCATGATCATGTGACGAGGATGACATCAGTGTTGGCAACCCATTCTCCAAATTTCCTCACCACGCGAATTTGAGAATTTTGTGTTCTAAAATATTTAACTCAATTGTACAACATTGAGATTGAGTGGCATTGAGACTCGAACCCACGACTGGACTGATTCGGTACCGCTGATGGTACTGGAACGACTAAATTGGTACCGCAGCTACCCATTTACAGATAAGGAAGGATACATGCCTTTGTGCCTAAGAAACGCACAGATGCTCACCGTTTCAGAATTACTGTTTTTGTGGGAAAATGAAGTATCATTAAGAAATAACATCAGCAACAAATAGCGAGAAATATCCGTGCCGCGGAATCGTCATCCAGTAGCATTATTTATAGCAAACAAGGGGAAATTGTTACACAACTTATTCATATGCATTCTCTATAGGGTTGAAGCTCTAACTATAAATAAAATTTTCAAACCTTTTTTATAAGTATGAAGGCAAAAAATTCGTCTGGAAATATTGGAAATCATGAAATATAATTTGGGGAAAATGTGCAAAATAATCATTTAAAAAACACCAAAAGACTTTGACGTAAGACTTGAAGAAATGTAAAGAAATTTTAGAGATAAGAAATTTTTTTTTTTTTTTTGAAATCTTGAATTATATGAATGAATGATTCTTGAATTTATTTATTTATTTTTTTTTTGGAAATCTTGATAGTGAGAACTGCACATCAGATTGCAAATGAAACGAGTGATTTCTTTTTTGTAAATTATAATCGCAGAAGCAATTACTTTAATCTAGGAAATGATATTGCAAAAATAAATATAGAGTGTTTCGAAATTCCTGGGCAAACATTTCAGGGGTGATAGGAAACATCAAACAAACAATTTTTAACGTACAATGCATAGGTGGATAGCATGCAGTAAACCGCTAGACTGCGCTGTAATGGAAAGCATAAAGTGCGAGTTTTTCTTTCTTACGGCGACGTACAGTAATCTGGAAAAGGCCATGTGTCCTGAAATCCACAGTAGAAATTACGATGTGAAAGAAAACTCGCACTATATGCTTTCCATTACAACACCATCAAGCGGTTTATAGCTTGCTCCCCGCCAATACATTAGAGGTTGAAAATAGTTCATTTAGTAGTTTTCTATCAACTCTTAAATTTTTTATCCTTCAATTTCGAAACACTCTGGATAATATGCTACATAGATAAGGAGATTTATTAAACAATTCACAGCATTTCAATTTACCAAACACTGATATAAAGCTATCCCGAAGCATAATATTACAAAATTCATTACATAAAAACATGATGCATCATTATAGCAGTAAATTAAATTTACAAAAGATGAAATAAAAATAATTATGATGTATTACACTTTAAATTTTTAAATCAGAAGAAATATTTTCCTTTCTCTATTTAGAGGCAAATGTATTGAGTTCTTAGAAATTTTTGGTCGTCAAAGGTGCTATCGTTTTTGTTAAAGTATAAATTCAAAACTTTATCATAACATTTTTTTTTCTCTTCACAGCCTTCAAAATGTATAAAAATGCTATCACTGATATTTTGTGTTCCTATCCATAGATTGAAATGTAAAACAAACAAATAAGTTAATATATATTGTAACAGTCACCATGACTGTAACTTTAACGGGATTGCTAGCTCCACCTGTGGTGACTTTGAGAAAGAGAGACTTCTCTCAACCTTTAGTTGTAGTTGTGCGTGTGTATGCGTGTTGTGTGTGAAAATATCTTACATGTATAAGTATTACTGTGATGTATCCGTTTGTTGTGAACTTACAAATAAATAAATAAAAGGCTTTTCATTACCTATGAGGACAAAAACTTCATTCAAATGCCAAAAGGGCGTCTACCTCACTCATGTGACGCTGCTACAATATTACACTGCTCAAAACAATTAAAGGATATTTTAAGTCTCGTATAAAATAACCGTATAAGCGAAAATTTTTTTTTTGCAGAAAATGAAAGAAGAGAGTCACAAATGCAAATTTTTCTCATTTTCAAACTTCGGAGTATGCAAATTTTGAGTCTGACGTCAAAAACGACGCTTTAACGGCAGCGAATGAAGTTTGCCTTTCGACTTAACGAAAGACAAAGCGGAAAAGAATGATCGACATTCAATAAGTGTGTTGTTTCGATGATTGCGATGTCTCAACGAAGACATTTAACCGATTCAGAAGCCTGGAGAATTATTGGACGGTTAGAGGGGGCCCAAACACAAGCCGAAGTAGCAGAAGCTACTGGAGTTGCACAAAGTGTGATTTCCAGAATTTGGAACCGTTTCTTCGATACTGGAAGTGCAGGCCGAGGACCAGGGCAAGGTCGAAGACGTACAACAACTCCCGATGAAGATATTTAACATTAACGGCTCGGAGACACCGAAATATGAATGCCACTCTTCTTCAGTAACATCTTCGCTCGGCTACTGGCACTACAATTTCGACTCAAACTGTCCGAAATCGGCTTCACGCTGTAGGACTGTATGCTCGCCGACCAATGGTATGTCTTACACTAAGAGCAAGGCCCCGTCGCGCCCGTAGGGAGTGGGCAACCGAGCATGTCAACTGGAGGAGAAATGAAAGGCCCAATGTTCTTTTCTCTGATGAGTCCCGTTTTTCTGTTCATCCTGATGATAGGCGTATTTTTATCCGGAGGGAACGTGGTGCTGGAAACAATCCAGCGTTCGAGCTTGGAAGTTTCAGATTTGGCGGAGGTGGAGTGATGGTCTATGCTGGCATCTCCATTGATGAGAACACCGATCTCTACATCACTCGAAATGGAGCTCTGACCGGTTGCCGATATAGGAATGAGATCTTAAGACCTATTGTAGTCCCTTACGCTGCAGCAATTGGAGATGTTGTCATCTTAATGGACGACTACTGCAGGCCACATCGTGCCAACTTAGTGGGTGATTTCCTTTTCGAGGAGGGAATCGTACGAATGGAATAACCAGCATGTTATCCGGGCATGAGCCCAATAGAACACTTTTGGGACATTCTAGGCCGACGAGTTGCTGGCCGCTTCCACCCCCACGAACTCTCCAAGAACTGGAAAGAGCTCTTCTGGAGGAGTAGGATAGAATACCCCAGCTCCTCATAAATAACCTCGTTGACACCATGTCTCAAAGGTGTTCAGCGTTGCTGGACATCCGGGGAAGCCATACCACTTACTAAAAACTTTTTTTCTTTCAAGTAAATACCCTTTTTATTCGTTTTTTCTCGAATTCACAAATTGTGTTTTTTTCCTTTTGTGTCCAAATGCTAAGTAAAATGCACTTTTTTCTGCTAAACATGCTTGATTTTTTTTTCTTATATAGCCTACCACGTCTCCAACCACAATTCCAACCTCCTGTGGTTAATTCGAAAAAATCCTATTAATTAACGCAACGATTCTTGGTTGTGAGAATATTTTCCTATAACCCTGATTTTTAATCATGACTAACTGTAATATATCATTTAACTAATTTCAATGTTTAATCTCTAATCCTTGAATATGAAAGAATAAGTTCAATTGCAAATTCTATTTTAAATTTATGCCAAAAGTTCTACTACAATGGTATCTATATTTATTTAGAGTATCAAACTTCATGTGGTAATTGAAGAAATTCTATTAATATAAAGAATAATCTTTGACAGTTAGTTATAAGCTTGGATTTTAATCACGATTAAGTGTATATACAGTGAGAGTAGCATTCTTGAGCATTCTTGAGAAAGAAATTATGTTTTTTTAGAATGCTAATTAGAATAAAATTAATTCAAATGGTAACGTCTAATAAAACAATGTTTTACAAATATGAAAATATATTTGAAACCTGAAATTTTTTAGAATTGTTTTTCGAATATAAAGAAAATTAAAGATTACTGACTTTGAAATGTGTAAAAAGTATTCGTACACTGAAGCAAATGCAAATTTTTGTAAGTTTTGTGATTGGATTAGTGAATGTTTCATTAGTAATATCAATCCTCTGGAGACATCTGTGGGATGATAAAGTGGAATTAAAATTTAATATACAATGCAGAAGTTTCGATATAGGGCGTAAGTCTAAAAAAATCTGCTGTACTGAAAGAAAACTGATTATAAAGATTTGTAAAAGTGGTAAAATATGCAATGAAATTTCATTGTTAAGTTATTTGTATTAGATATTTTTCTGCAATGCAGTAAATTATACAGAAGTATGGCTTCAAAAGTTCTACATAACGGTCTGCTCCCAGGTTATCTTTCTATATTTACTCTCGTCGATAGACTATTTCCAGCCTGTTCGTTGAAGAAAATTCGAAAATAAATGCTGCTAATCTTATAGAAGAATTAAAAACAAACAAACAGAGGAATAGCCGAGTCTGAAGACACAACTTGAAATGCATGTTGTTGGAAATAAATTACTCGGATCCCGCCAGGAGGCGCCTTGTCTCGTGTAAGTGAGAGCGCACGGGTTCATGGATAATTTTTCAGAGTGCTCTTGGATCTTGACCGCGTAAGGCGGGTTATATTCTTGTATTTGATGTAATTTCTCTTGACCGCAAAAGCGGGTCAAGTTAAAATATGGGCTATTTGGAAGCCTTGTGTAATTTGAAACTAGTACAATTATTTGTTTATGAGTGATTGGCACGTAGAGACTGTAAATAAATGTGTATTTGAATAAATATGCGTTTGCTCTCCCTATTTTGGCTTGGTGGATATTATTCTCCAATACATGTTAGCTGCAAAGTTTACAAGGCTATGTTTTATGAAAGCAATTCTAAGTGAATAAAAGTAAACGAAAGTAATGATAACATTTCTGTTTAAAATACGTAAACGAAGCCCAGATTTATGGAAAATGGTAGTTTTTCTTATGATGAACATGAATTCGTCGTTTTTGGATCAAATAGTAATAGGATGGTGTAGTGAAAACGAATCACAGAAATGCATCTAAGGAATTTACTTACAACGATGAAACATGGAGGTGGGAGTATTATTATTTGGGGTTGTACAAGTGACTCAGGGATTGGTTAGTTTAGTCCCAATTGATGTAATAATAAACCACTAGCTTTATTTAAGACATTTTGAAAAAAAATTTAACATTCTATTGCAAGAAAAATGGGTCTTCATGATCATTATGTTTGTTTTCGTGCCAATGATCCCAAACATACAGATCTAAATACGTGGCTATACTTTTTATTAACAATACTAAATTCATCAATTTTACTCCTCAGTTTCCAGACATAAATTTCATTGACACATATGAGCAATTCTTGATCAGAATGTTAATAATGGGTGCTTGTAATTCGAACCAGCATCCGCTGTAATAGCAACTTCTGCATTTGGTTTCAAATTTAGGCACTTCGTCTAAGCTGCTAGAACCTGCATCAATCGCTCCTAAACGATGCCTTTTGATCCGAGGGTATGAAAAGCAGTCAACGGAAGACAATTCTGTACGTTAGGGTCTTTGGAAAACAGTTGAGATGTTACCACTGGCTCTTTCAATGGTCGAGAGGCCATGATTATCAACACTTAACCGGCATTTTTCAGTGAAATCGAGCATTCGAGTCCAGATTCCCCTAAAGACTAATTGTGAAGTGGGGCTAATCTAATGTTCAAAATCCTCAAGTTGATATGTTGAAGAAATGTGGGCAGTAGAGTGCAAGCTCTGATGTAATTCTCATCACTTGACAGTGGCTCAAAATTACGAGGTTCATCGCCAATAGCCCTCGTATTGCTTCTAAGCACAACGATAATAAACTATTAGTCAAAGAAGTTATCATTATACTCATTGATGGTATGTAGAAAGTTATTATGCGAAGCTTTGGAATATATTTTAGAACGTAATTTCGGTTTTCTTACTGTAGTCTCCATTCGCACAAAACAAACTCAAATTTGCAAGCAATGATTTCTTTATTTTACATTTACTTACAGCAAAAGACTCATTATTTGTAATGTTGTACGTGCTTGTGCATTCTTTTGCTCATAGCTGCATCATGTTATATATTAAATATAAGGAATTCCTGGAAGTGTTATTTTATTGCATTATGTTGGATTGTTTTTTTAACTTTAACCTTTCGCGTAAGACACAATGTGACAAACTGTCCTTTTTTACAGATTAAATATTTACTACGACTTTGATGAGGTGAATTTAAATATCCTCATGACTAGTTAACTTCCACAACACAACAACTTAGATGCATAGTTTCATTCAATGTGCTGCGGCTCTTAATAATCTGTGTTAGAATAGAATTTGAAACCGCTATTGCTTTGAAGATTATCTGCCATGAAGCACGTGTTCTGAACGATAGAGCTACTTCGGTTCAAAATTTCTTGTTACAAGCTTCGGTTATCAAAGGGGAAAAACCTCTTTTCTAAATGCTCTCATGTGATAAAAAGTAAGTCGTATGATATGTTAAAGTAAGATTTGAATTACTTTTCGCAGTCAGAATATGCTTACGTATGATTTGAAAACACATGCAGAAAAAAAGGCCAGTCATCACAATTAATGTAATTACAAAAAAAAGTCATACTACATATTTCCGCTGATAAGATGACCTTCAACTAAGATGAGGTATGAATTTTCTTCAAAGTCTTATATTTTTAGCTTATATCTGTTGTATAAGGTATTCCCACAATAACAATGGCCTGTGAATTTTGTTTAGATCCGCGATCATCCTCTGAAACAAATTTTGTTTTCTTTTTCTGGTTGCACTTCTAATAGAAGCACGTGCCGACCTCACATGTACCTCTAACAAGTTCATTTACTGGCGTCTGGCAACACTGTCAGCAGAAGCACGTGTCGAATCACGAACTCGCATGTACCTCTAACAAGTTTCAATGCAGGTTGTGTCGTGTGTTCAAACAATTCGTAATATAAGTGTGATCAGCGTAAAAATGTATGTAAGTGTGGATAAAATCATGGAAGCAACAAAAAAACAAAAAGAAAAAGAAAAAGAAAACAAGCTTCAAGTTAAATGTTAAAAAACAGGCTAAAGAATGGAACGAATGTGCTGCAGCAAGGACTTTCGATATGACAGTGAAGATGGTAAGAGATTGGAGAAAAATAATGAAGTTGCGTTATTTAAAAAAATACCAAAGAAAAAAAAATGTTTTATGAGAAGATGAATAGTTTGCTGTCTAGATTTAGAAAATCACGTTATGAGAATGGGAACCGAAACATGATTAGAGTTTATGCATTGAAGTGGAAATAGTCCAGTCCAGAAGAAGGCAAATAATGTTAAGCATCAGTAGGTTGGAGCAATTATTTCGTAATCCGAAAGAAATTTGGAAACACAGAAAACAAAAATTGCATTGAAATTACCACAAAATCTTGACTTATATAATATTAGAATTATGAATGAAAATTTCGACATGATAAACAATAAAATAGTAAAAGTAAAAGGCTTATCAGAAGTATAGGCCATGAACAGAACAGGTTTACAATAATATTAACATGCATAGCAGATGGAACAAAATTAAAACCCATGGACATTTTAAGAAGAAAACTACTAACAAATTTCCCACCAGACACTTTCGAACATTTTTATGCAAAGGGATGGACGGACGAGAATGGTGTAAAATTGTGAATGGAACATGAACCTAGCAGAAGCAGCTAGGTGTTCCACTAATTCAACACGGTTGGTGTGGAATATATCAAATCATGTAACTTTGATGCGCAGTCAAAGTTACTTGACTTGACGGTCAAGTAACTGAGAATAAAAAAAATTACATAACATGAAACTATATTAAGATTGCTGTTGTATCGGATGGTTTAACTTCGACACTACAATCTTTAGACGCTTCACTGAATAAGCCATTTGAAGATCATATGCGAAAACAATGGAATAAGTGGATGATGAGTGACGAAAAGGACAGCATATCAAGTGTGATTTTTTTAAAATTTCTTAATGGTTTTAATTTATATTAATTTCGATCAAACGTTTTTTGTACCTGTTTTATAAGGCAACCCTGGAATTTGGAGGCATTTTTCTTATGATTTTCTTATGAGGCAAATTTTGCAACGGATGAAAATGTGACTGAAAATGTCGGACTGAAAATATGATTAAATATCATCTCCAAACCCCCCCGGGGGGGGGGAAAGAAAAAAGAAAACAGTTTTCACATAATTGGAATAATTCACTTATATGCAATTCATATGTTTCTCTTTGTCATGGAAAATTTCACCCATCAAAATATTTTGTGGCCTGCTAATTTTTATTTAGAATCTTATGTAGATTTAACTTAAGATGTAACCACGGTAGCGTATAGTCATGGTCGTGAATTCGTGGCCTGTGTTTTTTCTTCGAGTCGTGGGTTCGAGCCCTGATGCCACAATCGATCTGTTGTGAAGCGGAAACGATGCACGTTAAATCTGTTAAGGTCCCAATTCCTCCCGTTGGTATGAAGTTTTGAAAGTGAGGTACTATCTCAGGTATAGTCCTCGTCACTTGACTGAAGCTCACAATTTCGAAATCTGTCGCTAACAACTCTCGTGTTGCCTCTAAATGCGACGCTATTGAATCAATCAATCAACTCTAACATTTTCAAATACTGGATTATACCAATATCTTGTAACTTTCATAACACTACGGTTTATTTTAAAACTTTCAGTCGATGTTATTTTGCTAAAAAGAATTTGAAAATTCGGTGGGAGATTTAAATTTTGCTGCCCGAAATTTCATCTCATGATATACTTGCATATTGGTTTTAGAATGTACATGTTTACATAAATATATATATAAATAGCCAATAACACATGTAATTTGGAAGAAACATAGAAAAGTAACTACAAGTAGCTTTTAAATATGCTGCAATAATATTCTGACACAAATAGTTGTCAAAAAAGGAAAGAGGAACCTTAAAATTTATTTTTCGAAGAAATACATTTTTCCTGCATACAAAATGTCTACAATTGAAAAAGTGGTAAATAATAAAATTATAGGCGTCATAATGGTTAAATAATAAACTTATAACTACTTGCTAAGTGATCATAATATTAGAAAACCTCAAAAATAGATATTTTGAAGCTTTTATTTTGTATAATTAAAGGCGTATAAACAGTAAATAATTTGAATAACCATTAATGAAGAATTATAGCCAGATAGTGATTTTAATCTAGTTATTGTATTTAATTATGCAAAATAAAGATTAAAAATTAAAAAACATTAAATTTTTTGCAATGAGATATAGAAAAAAAAAAAAAATATTACTAGCTTTAAATGAACCTAAAAAAAGTTTGAATGACAACAAAATTCGATTTTACAGGTCAACATTTTTTTTTAAAAAAGTACAACTGAAATCGGTATTTTTCGATTTCGCCGGCGCAAGCGATAAAGTCGCCAAAAATGATACAACCGGCGCCAAATTAAATATGTGTATACTATGTGTTGTCGTCAATAAAGTCTGCTTGGCGAGATTTGCGCTGGCGAAATGTAAAAGTATTCTGAAATCAAGCAGAATGTAAAAGAAAAGTAATAACTCAAGAGATCGAAATAGTTTTATTGAATTTCGATAAAATGATACATTAACTTTTAAAATAATTTGTAAAACAAACTGCGTTTAGCTCTACCAAAATATAATTTGGCATGCACGCCTTCAAATAAATTTTGAAACAGTTGATGATTTCTAGCACGCGCCCAAATCAAAGCTGATTTTGAAATGCATTTAAATTTTATTTTTGCTTGATTAAAATGATAGAAAATAAAGAAAAAATAAACTTCTGTAGGTATGAAAATCTTAATTGTGAAACGGTGGAAAGAGAAGTAAAGTATAAGATATATTACTTCCCTAGTGCTTCATATATTAAATACGAACAAAAAGTACTGATTTTTAGAAAGATTAAGTGAAAGTGGAAGTTCAAAAGGTTTACTCATCTCAAACAGAAAGATGGATTGAGATATTTGAGAAAGAAAAATCGCAAAATTTCTGCGAGGAAGATAGCAGTTAATGGAACCTTTATTAAACATGCATCTGCAGATTATAATTATTTTTACAAACTTATATGTAGTTCCTTCCAATCATACCCTCCAGGGCTGGAGCACGTTAAATTTGTAAAGGTCTCCCCCCCCCTTTGGCACAGGGGGGAAGTTTGGAGAGGGAAATCCTAGCTCAGGTATCATCTTCTTCACTTTACCGATGCTCAAAATTACGAGTTTCATCGCCAATAGACCTTGTGTTTCTCCTCAATACGACGTTAATAAACAATCACAATTCCCACTATCATGAAACAGTGAATTTTAATATGGGGTGGTCCCTCTTGGACTCTGAATTTACAAGTGACAAGACCTATGGAGGACCGTTCCACATTTGTTGTTCTTGAAAGTGAATTGCCTTTTCAAGAGGAGAGGACACTTTGTCGCACTTTGTGGCTACCCTGCATTCCTCTCGGCTTCGCTAATAATAAATACTTAGCAGTAAAATACGTAAGCGAAAGCCCAGAGCTCTAGAAAAGAGTTTTTTTTTTTCTGACGAAATCAGTTGAACGTTATTGAATTGAACAATAGACGGATGTGGTGTGGAGTAAACGAAACTAATTGGGAGTATGTTTGTTTAGGCTTCTATGAGTGCTCCAGGGATTGGTAGTTTAGTCTCAACTGATGTAATCATGTATTACCGGCTTTATATATGACATTTTGAAAATGAATTTACGGTCTAGTGAGAGAGAAATTGGTCTTCATGATCATTATGTTTGTTTTCATGTCAATAATCTCAAGCGTACAGTTCTAAATATCCGACTATATATTTTAAAATGAAACTACTAAATTTGTGAAATTTTCTCTTCAATATCCAGTTATCAATCCCATAGAACATGTATGAAACATTCTTGATAAGAATACTAGAATCAATCTGATTTCTATTAAACTTGACCCTACAAAACGCTCTTAAACAAAATTGGGACTGCCTTTGTAGTTTAGCGACATCAAATTTAGTTGAATTTATGCAAACAAAACTCAAACAAACTATTCAAGCTGAAGGATATTTTACAAAGTATTAATTATTGGAGCGCCCAGAAAGTTCGTGCCGATTTGCGGTAGGTGTCGTAAGGACAGATCAGAATATATCTGAATGATTGAAAATAGATGACATGCCGCATATTTTAATTGATGGTACTTCAGGCATATTTGGGACAAAGTGTGGTAACGATACATTATTTTTTTGTCAGTGTGCCTTGAATGTGGAAGCAAACTAATTGCATCATAGGCATTTAATGCTTTTCTTTCACCAGAGACTCGAAAATGCCAAACGAACGGCAAACAAGATATGAGTGGCTTATGACGAAGATACGTTATCTAACAGAACTGTGCGGAAGTGGTTTACTTGATTTAAAGCTGTTGATTTCAGTCTTGAATATCAAGAATTCCCGTTAGGTCCTCCATCTCTGATGAAGATTATGTTCGAACATAAATTGAGAATAATCCACCTTGTAGGGCATGTAAATTAGCAGAATTTTTTAAAATATTAGACGAGCTTTTGACCCACGAGCATTTGGCTACATAAATTGTTTTGATATATGGGTTCCACTCGATTTAACAGGGAGAAATCTGATGGATCACATTTTTCCATTTGCAACTCGTTCTACAAACGCAACGAGAAGACATCATTTTTGAAGTAAGTAGTGACGGGGGAGGGAAAATTGATAAAATTCTTGGGGAAAGGGAAATGACGATCTTTTAGCCACTCTAAAAGTCAGTCTTCATCCAAAAAGGTCAGGCCTTGTGTCTGGTGGAATAGGAAAGGAATCCTGCATTATGAGCTCTTACCAAGCAACGATATGATAAATTCAGAAAAGTATTGCTCCCAATTAGACGAATTAATGACAACAACTGAAAAACAGGTCGAGAAATAGCGAACCAGAAGGGCATTGTTGTGTTTTATTTAGAAAATGAATGACAGGCTTTGGACAACTCGATAAAAGTTGTGTGTGATCGGTTGGAATAGTTCACCCCATCCACCATATTCACCAGACCTCGCTCCTTCAGATGTCCATCTTCAACAATTATAAAATTACTTCTTTAGGCAACTTCAACTCCTTAATCGAGATAAAAATATCACGAAGAAAAGTTTTTCGACGTAAAATCTTTGAAGTTCTGCAAGGAAGAGATTTTTAAGTTGCCTGAAAGATTGAGAAAGGTTGTGGACCAGAATGGCATCTGTATAGTTTAATAAAAGTGTATTAGAATTTAAATGTGCTGTGTCTTAATTTTCTTTTAAAATCCGCATGAGCCTTTCGGATAAATTAATATAAAATTCTGGCTTAAGCCCTTGAGATTATGTGCATTGTACGAATACTTTCCACACCTCAAAATTGTGCATTATTTATGTCTTCCAAGTCTTATATTTTTATGCGTAATTTTTTCATATAAATTTTAAATGAAAATAGAAATTTTACATGAAAATAGTGAACTGTATTTTATTATATAAAAGAAAGACTTATTGTATAAATTATCCATGTATATTTTGACCATTAAGCTCCTTTAGGTAATGACTATCAATGTATACGAATACTTTCTACACTCACTGTAAGTTCCTCTATGCAAAACACAAAAATTTCATGCTGTCAGCTTGAGTTGTATCTGAAAAAAAGATATATAAATTAATATGACATTAATTGATAAAGTTTTTTCCCAGTTTACATTATTTTCTGAAAATTCGTCATTGTATTTGAGATATGCTTGACATGTGTGAAGTATTTAACATTTTTTTTCATTTAAGGGAAAAAATACTTTATAATTAGAATAACCTACTTCCACTTAGAAAGAAATTTTTTTTAATTATCTTATTATTAATTAACTGATTATTTTTCAACATCAAGAAACTTTTTAAATTTTGAAATTATTGCTTAATGCAATCAGTTTGAGTGGCATTTTTAATCTAAGTTTTGTATATACTTCACGATAAATTTCATGTTAAGATATATTTGTTTCTTTTCACATGCATTTTTATGCATCTTTTAATGAGGGGGGAACCCTCCTTTCGGCTGCTGGTTGCGTTAAGTGAAAGGACGCTTAGAGATTATTATTTATACTTATTTATTGCAATTAGTTTAATTATTAAAATGATAAATACTGTAAAATACAATTCTTGTTGCACTTACATTTTTTATACAAATGCATTTTTAAGTGCCAGTCGCACGCTATAATAAGTATTACAATAGCCTCGGACACGACGTTTTGGCTCAACGTTTAGGAGATCTCTGATGTCCCTTTTCTGGGAATTTTCGTATGTGATGAAATCGACCACGACTCTTCTAAAATCCTGGGACACAAGCTTTTCTCTTGGTTGCATAGCTAAATTAATAATTTTAGCTGTTGATCATTGATCACCCCCAACTAGCGTAGGAAATAGCATTTGCCGCAAGTACATATGGTGTGTGGGTGCTTTTGATTCCCAGAAGATCGGATCCATAAATTTAAGACTTGACCTTAAAGTTCACGGATAACAGAAATGTTGTTCTACCTTTCACACGAGTCTAAATGTCGCTAATGAGACTTCATGAGTTCACGGGTAACAGAAATGTTGTTCGACCTTTCACACGAGTCTAAATGTTGTTAATGAGACTCTTGTCCAGATTTGTGGGAAACCACTAAATATCTTGTTAAGAGTAATAATTACAACGTCATATTATAGATATTTACAAATCTCTCTCCCTTTTGCATATTACATTATATATATTCTCTACAATATACGTATTAATAAATAGGAATGTTTGCAAAAAAGTCATAAAATACTTACATATAAGTGCCATTAAACATACAATTCTATTAATTTCTAATTAAAACTAACGAGTCTGAAACAAAAAGTAGGTAGAGAAGGGGAAAAAAAAAAAAAGACGGATAATAAATCGTGATAAATTCAATTCATTAAGAAACTACTTTTTTACCAAAAAGGATTCAATAATAAAAAATAATCACTATCATATTCAAAAACCATTGAATAATCAAACAGTAATAATAATCAACTGAAATCTGTAAATTTAAAATGTCGATATCTTATAACAATCGCTTAAATGAAAAAAATTGTATAGTCCTATTTAATTTGATAACTTTAAAGTTTAAATAATATTGCATCTTATTTGACTCGAATTTGAACTACTCTCATCCCCATTTTGGCATTTCAAAGGGCATAGGTTGCCTAATCCGAGATGGGATCGTACTTCTGATATAAAGCTTTCCGGTTTCAAAAAAAAAAAAAAAAAAAAAAAAAAAAATACCCAAATGCTTCAGTAAAATGTTATAGATGTACTCTCATTGAAATTCAACTCATACATGAAATACAAGAATGCTCATTTTATTCTCCATTCTAAAAATATCAATAAGGAAAATGCTACTGACATGTGTATCGAAACATAAGGAGTTCAAAAACAGCTGTTTAGAATATTCTCTGATTTACACACGTTACAATAAACCTTCATTTTTGTGTTTTATAAATCATATATTTTAATAACTATACAATCTTGTAGAAATCAGTTCGCATTTGGGTTCAATTGTATAA
>BMAW01040655.1:0-10201 GCA_019974015.1 Nephila pilipes | reverse complement strand
GTCGATCTGACCAGGAAAGGTTTTGAAGTGAAGAAAAAGGTTTTCCAAGTGGCGCCAAGATTGTTTCTGATGGAACAAAAACAGCAACGTCGATGATTCAGAAAGCTGTTTGTCGCCATTTACTCGCAACAAAAAAAGATTTCTTTATGAAAAAAGAAAAGAAAAAAAAAGAAATTTTTTTGGGGAAAAAAAAAGATTTGAAAGCGTTGAAACGATTGTATCAACTGCGCGATTAACAAAAGGCGTTAGCAATACGTAACTGAACGAAGCAATGATTAAAATTTTGACACGTTTCAAGCAAAGGTTAGTACTCTAGAAAGACCTGGTTACTGGTTTACTACGAGCGCCATCTCTGGGTTAGTCTCGGGAGTTATTGATCGATGTGTTATTGATTAAATTTTATCTTGCATCTGAAAATCATAATACTGGTCAGATTTCGGCCAACTTCAGATAATAATGTTGACCAAATGTTATCTTGCATCTGCAAAACATGGTATAAGTCAGATTTCAACTTGCAGCTGCAAATTATGGTATTGGTCAGATTACAGCTTGAAATTATGGACTATGGTATCTATATTGAAATTATGGACTATGGTATCTATATTGAAATTATGGACTTACATCTAGAGTTAATGATACTAGCGGCTGGCGAAAGCTGGAGTCAAATCATGGGTTCGATTCCTAGTTTTACCAAATACTCGTCATGCAGAATAATGACTTTTGCTCTAAGACTAAAAAGGGAAGGGCTATGCTCAAACAAAAGGGGAAGGGCTATGTATGTTTAGTCATATCTTTTATAAATATTTGTTGAAATACCTGTTAAATTCGTTGTCTCCGCAGGAAATTCAGTTTATGTTCACTTTAAAATTAATTATATCAGTAAATTTGTTCATTTATTATCAGTTTGTACTTATATCTCTTTGATACTGTATATGTGTATCGCTTAGAATAAAAAAAAAAAAAAAAAAAAAAAAAAAAAAACGGAACTTTTAATGAACCATTTATATCCATATTCTAATTATTAAATAATTATTTTCAAAATAAAATTAACTATCTTTTTTTTTTTTTTTTTTTTTTTTTAAAAAAAAAAAAAATCTTTCTATATTATAAATCTTACAAATTGGAAGTGAAATAATTCAAGTAAAAAAAAAATCTTCGTAATAATTACTTTTAAAATTCAATATAAATTTTGGAATATTCTGCTGTGATTATTTAAAATTACTTTAGTAATTTTTAATGTGGTAATTATTTTCTGATATACGTTGCTTTAGAAAACATGTTCTATTTTTTTATATTATACTTATGTATTTAATTTGCCCCATATTTGTTTTGATACTTATTAGAATTGTTACGATAGGAAATTCATTTAAAATAAAATCGTAAAATAAAGACAAATGATAAACTGTGATAAATAAGTCAAGGATTTCACTATTTTCAATTTGCGATGATATTTTTAGCATCAACATTTTATCAGAGTAGCGTTATGCTCAATTGTTTAAGATAAATGTGGATTATTAAGGTTTTTGAAGAATTTTTTACGCAGAAAATGAGAAAGCAGTGCAACGCATTTTATGATGTTTTCTGGTTTTATAAAATTTTAATTATTTAAAATTTTATTTATTTATTATTAATCTACGCAGATGTATGCGTATTTTAAAATGTTAATTATATTTTTCAAATATTCTGAAGTTAACCTTTAACGCAAGCGACAGATTATCAAAATATAAATCAACAGATCGAAGGGATGTGGTTAAATCATCACAATACGTTACATGATAATAAAACAAAAAAAGTTATATGAACCTGAATGAAAGTTAAAAAAACGATAAATGAAAATTGAAATTATGATATTTTTATGTATATTGTATAATAGTTCATGGTTCAAGAAAACTATTGATTAAATTTTAAATTTGAAATTAACGATATTTCATCCTTAATATTCGAAAAGCTCTGTTGTGGAGACATGTATTAATGCTAAATAATTTGGAAGGAGATATGTTTGGAGATATCCTGTAAGGATATATGTTAATTATTTGTTATATATATGGATAAACAAACAATTTTTATTAAGTAAAAGAGGCATGAACGTGAATAAATAGCTCCCGCGACAAAACACCAAAAATTAATGCAAACTGTCGCGAAACGACTCAAGAGGGTTGGGAGGGTTTTGTATTCAATGCATATGCTCTGTACAAAAAAAGTTTGAACAGAAAACAGGGAATACCCTTAAATCATTTCAATTTTGTAAAGCAGTTCTTAGAAGATTTGCGAATGAAAAATCATAAACAAGGTCATGAAAGTACGTTTGAAAAAGAAAAGTGACTTTACGGAACGCTTCACATTTTACGTTCTGGAAATAATAATAATAATTAAGAGATTGTCGAATATATTTCAACAGAGAAATTGTTGAGGAGGGGGGGGGACATTAATTGTGATTGTTTATTAACGTCGCACTGAGAAGCAGCATGAAGACTATTATTGACGGACCTCTTAATTTTGAGCCTCAGTCAAATGACGAGGACGACATTTTCCTCTACAAACTTTAACACCATGCAAATGGGAGGACTTGGTACCTTGGCCAGATTTATTGTGCATCAGCCCCACTACACGGCGGATTTTAGTGGGTTCAGGGCTCGAACCCATTTCGATGAAAACAACACCGACCGCGTGTCCGCAACCATGACCACTAGGATACCTGCCGCCACAGTTGGAAGTCAAATAAACATCAACAGATTCTTGAATATATTCTGGAAACCCTTAACAACACTTATATAGGGAGTGTTTTGAAACTATTCTCAAAATTCCAGAAAATTAATTCCAATAATAAAATACAACTTTTATCCATCATATTTGTGATTGGAAACGAGCAAAGAGTTCTTATGTAATCAAACATGAAATTAAGACAAATTTTAAAATAAGAATAATATGTTTTCTATTAATTTCTTAATAAATATTCTATATTCTATTCATTTCTAATAATTGTTGAAATATTAGAATGAAATTTTAATGAAAAGTGATTTTTTTTTTTAATCTTTGTGATTTTTTTTTAATTTATGATGTTCTGTGTCGAAAACAATATGTTCGAATTTTTATTCTGAGTTCTAAGAGCCTAGCCGAGGCATTTTACATTAACATTCATTTATCTTAAACGAGGTATATAAGGAAGCATGGAATACTTTTATAATAAAAAATTATTCGATATTCTATTTAAGGGAATATATTTAATGTTTATGTTTTCCCTTTCGAAAAAATTCACTTTTAAAAATGTATATCTATTGGATTTTGCAGAAAAGAATACGACAAGAACGGAGAGAGAATTGGATTCTGAATTATTAAAGAAAATGGAAACAATGCAGAAGGTAAAACTTTCTCATCAGCACATAACAAATTAGGAATTCAATTAACTTAAACATTGACTAATTTCTTAAAAAAAATCTTAATCTTCAAAACACGACCATTTTGAGCACTTTGTAGTTCTGGAAACACATTTTATTTTTTAATTTAACTTAATATATGCATTTCAATTTATTTATACGTCTGGAATAAAGATTTATATCGATTACCATCTATCTAGTCCTCCCGGATTATTTTTCTGTGAAATTGAAATGAAAACTAATACAGTTTTTCTCTTAAAAAAAATCAAGAAGACGTATGGGCGATGTACACTGCTCAGTTTAGTTTATCGAGATGAAACTTAAAGTTATCTAAAAAAAACTTTTAGATTAAAAAATTTTTCAAATGAAGGTTAAAGTGAAGATAAAACATCAAATTACGTAATTTTTGAACTAGAATATAAATATTCAGTCCTAAATGTTATATTTAAGGCAAGATATAATTTATTTTACTCTCAAATACGATCTCTCAGCGTTTCAATTTTAATGCGAATGATATATCATATTAATTTAAAGATAACTCCGTTCAATCTGACTTGGTTTCCTTCTCATTCGACGCTGCAATACCAACTGGAGCAAAAATTACTAGTAAAGAATTAGCCCATCTCCTTTCCTTTAATTCTTTCGTCTCTCTGTTCCTTAATTTTTTTAGCGTTTTTCCCGTACAGAAAATTGTATTTCATTTGAACTAAAAAAAAAAAAAAACCTTTTGATTTCATCTAGTTGAAAAAACTTTAAAAATAAATCTTTTTTCTAGTCTTAAATTTCAATTTCTTTCCTATCTTGGAGTTTTTTATTCAAATAAAACGTGTCTTTTGCACATAATAAAATGTACATTTAATTTCTTAATTCTCTGCATAGCTCAGAAAAGTATTTCCCAGCTGATTCTCGTAAAATATTTCATTGTCTTAGGAAAGACAGACTGACTCAAATCGTAGAAACAAATATTAACATTTCTTTACGTTGAGCTGAATGATTTCACATACTCTGGGCTTGAGAAGTAAAATATAAGTAAGCTTTAGCTTTAGGTAAAGATAATAATTTAACAACTTAACTACAAAAGATATGTAAGTTGAAATTGAATAATCGGCAAACTTAAATATTTATCTGAGATAAAAGTCGTATCATTCAAAATTAAATCTGCGTAAAGCTGCAATAGTGATTGGAAGTTATTTCAGTTTGAGAGGAAATACAATTTACAGCATCCGACTGCGTCCAAGAACGCCATTATATATTAAACTAAAACGTGCAGTTTACTTCAGAACTATTCATTTATGTAAAAAACTTCGGGAAACGAACACTGTGACGCTGAAATTATCGAAATAATGTTTCGGAATAAAATCACTAACACAAATGCAAGTCTGAAATAAAAGAAAACTTCACAAAACTGATACACTCCAATATTCGAAAATAAGAAAATTTTAGGTTATGAATATAATATTCTATTAAATGAAGTTTCGTGTAAGAACGTAATATTTTACCAGACGAATGTGTTTTAGTATAAAATAATATCAATGAATATAATATTCTATCAAATATCATATTCATTAATCTTTTTATTCTGGTAATTTCACAAATGTATTATTATGATCCAAGTTTCATTTCGTTTCATATGGTTTTCATTTCATTTTGTGTTGGAAACAGTGTCACGTAATTTTCATTTCGGTATGAATAAGATATATGAAATAAATCTACAATTTTTTTCTGTTTAATTACGCTTAAATAAATTGTATTTTAATTACTATTCATAATTTTTACATGCATATAAACGACATTTTCTTTAATTAAAGAGCGAACGAGAATCAGCAACATTTAATATTAACACATCGATCAATGCTCCCAGAATAACCCAGAGATGGCTCGGCGATAAACCAAGTAACCAGGTCTTTCTAAGTACTAACCAGCTGGCAGAACGTGTCAAATTTTAGATCTGATCGGACCAGGAGAAAGGGTTTGGAGGTGAGTGAAAAGGTTTTCAAGTGGAGGGTGCCGCGGTGCTCGATGGAACAAAACCAGCAGGTCGTGTTCAAGCTGTTATCATATTTGCATAAAAGTTCTTGCGAAAAGATTTTGCAAAAATGTTGTTTTCAATGTTAGACTCGGGAGTTATTGATCGATGTGTTAGGGTTTCAGCTATTTCTTAATTATGCTTTCTATGTATTTTCTTAGATATCTCATTTGTATTTGGGAGAACAAAATATGAAATTATATCTATTTGTATAAGTATCATTAACTATTAAATATATGTATCAGTAAAATTATCGCAATTTTTTATTTATGATGTTGAAAAGTATTTTTTTAATGCTTAACCTTTATCCATAGATTTGTTTAAAATATGTTTTAGATGAAAATATGCTATTTTTTGAAGACAATATGTTCAAAGTTACTCGTATTGAATTGTTTCATTGCATATAACACTGGTCTTGATAAGATGAAAAAATTTGACTTTACAAAAACTCTTCACATCAAAATGTTTAATTGTTCGATCACATATTAATAAATTTTTTATCAATAAGTTCTCTAATTAACTACCTAAAGGGCTATTGTTTTAGGTGAGGCGCTTTGGCTTTCCAGATCACTTTTCAATTTTTATCGTTCAATTTTAATTACATTTAGCTTAAATATATTCAATTTAATAATTTATCGTTTCCTTTAATTTTAGTAACGGAAAAATTTACTATTGTCCATTTCTCGTTATTTCATCGTTTACTTTAATTCTTATATTTAACCGAGCAATTTAACAACATTTATAAAAAAAGGCGCACCTTGGGTGGCTAAATCTGTTTTTGTAAAACTTTGCATAGAACTTTATCCTTTTTAATTTTATTTTTGATCTATTTTTCATATTTATAGATGTTATCTATTCTTACCTATTGTTATTTTTGTACTTTAAATTTGTAAATTATTGCTTTTTTAAAAAATCTTTTTTTAAATTTTTGTTTAATAGTTTTTGCAAGTAAAAGTTTTTTTTTTTTTGCTAGTTTAAATCTCAATTTATTGGTGGGGTTTCTTTTAAATCAATCATTCAGTGTTTACTTTGATGGGGAATTCTTTTTCGCGGAGAGTAGGGGAAGGAATGCGTATGAACTGCGTGTAGTGTTTAAATTTTGTCACTAGTAATGCTAGTTTTTTTTTTTTTTTTCATTTATTTGTAATTTGTTAAAGTTTTTTTTTTTATATGTTTATATAATTAATTACTTTCAGCAGATGATTTTGTAGTCCTTTCAAAGTTTCTGCACTGCTTATGATGACGTGTGACGTGTCATAGATCATTTTTTTTTTTTTTTTACATTTTGTTTTTGTGTGCCTATTTTTTGATTTAATTTATGTATTTTTTAGAATTTTAATTGGCTTTACAATTTTTTTAGATATTTATTTATATATGATTTGGATGTTTTGCGGATTAATTAAATTTTTTTTCTTATTAATTTCATAACATTTTTAGTTAAGTGAGAAATGATAAAAATAGATGAGATGAGGGGAAAGTTTTCTCATCTGCATTTCTCTGATGGACCCATATTTTTGATGTATTGGCATTTCTGCTAATACAAATTCTCTAAGTGTTTCAAGTATTTTGCAGAGAATCGAAGCCCTTGAGGAGTGGCAAAGACAGGTATTAAGCCAAGGTAAAGATGATACAGGACATCAGCGAGACGACAGAATTAATTCTCTGAGTGAACAAATTGCTATTCTGGAAGAAAGACTGGAAGAATGTGAGTTATATATATATTCATGATTAATTGTATTAATTAAATTATTTTGAAATTTTTATGCAATTCTATACTGAGGGGAGAAATAAATGATATAAAAACTACAGTGGAACGATAGAAAAAGGAATAGAACTCTGAAGTTTGATAGAGCCGCGGTAGCCAAGTGGTACGGTCACGGGTTCATGACCGGCGTTGTTTCCGTCGAATGGTGAACTCGAGTCCTGATGTCGCTTAAGACCGGTCATACACATTAAATCTATTGAAACTAAATGTCCTTACGTATGGTTGGTGTGGATTTAGTTTAGTTCTTATTAGCACTAGAAGCAACACGAGGGCTATTGGCGACGGACTCAATAGAAGAAATAACTATTAAAAAATAAAGCGCCTTAATCAAATTCCCAATGCATTTTTATTTATTATTCACAAGAAAAACGTTCGATAAGACAAAAACGTTACCAATGTTAAAAACAAAGGAATAAAAACAGACGATTCTGCCTTAAAAATTGATTATTGAAATAAATATTAAAATAAGAGCAAACGATGGATTATTAAAGTAGATAATAATATTCTGTTGGTCTATTAAAATAAAAGCAGACGATATGATATTGAATTAAATATACCTTAGCAATGTAAATATGCCAACTAAATGTAATTATTATAATCATAATAAATTATATTATTCTTTTGAACCCTAACACGATGTATCCTTTATTTTATGTCTACGCTTTTTTGTTGACTCCATTTTTTCAAAATAACAGCATGTTAGCACATATTAATAAATATATGAAGTAGAAGATCAAAGGAAAACATTTTTGCTATAAGCATCTTTGTTTTTAAAATAAGTATATAATTTATAGCTATTCTGTACCTCTTATGGGTTTTAAAATATTATTATTAAAATTAATTTTATCAATACTTAATTAGAATTAACTTGGAAAAATTGTTTGTAATCTTATTGTTATTGTCTAAAAGTACATTTTGTGAAAATAATATCACTTGTATCTAATTTTCAATAAATTCTTATAAATGTATGTAGAATTGCAATTATAAATTATAAGTTAATTATTTTAAGATAGTTCGTGGTTCATGATTTCAGTTGTAGCCTTGCATAGGAATAATTCCTTTTAAAAGTGTTAATTTCAGTTTCAATTTCAATTTCTGTTACATTTAGACTGGATCACAGTTTTAAGAATATTTTGCTTGGTTATTAAGAATTAAAAAAAAAAAAAAAAGAGGAAATTATAAATGCTCATATATTTATAAGATATTGCTAGCACAATTAATGTATATTTGTTTTTGTAGTTGTTTTTACCTTATTGTTGTTGTCTTATAAACAAATATTGAGAAAATAATAAGATAAAGTATACCTTTCTTTCAATAAAAACTGATAAGCAGATATTAGATTAGAATTTTATTATTCTCAGCTATTATTATTCTCTCTATTATTATTAAATTCATGTAGTTTAATTAATCTAATTATTGTTTAATTTCTTCCAATTGATTAATAATAGTCGCCTAATTGTAGTGTTAATGTTAGGAATAAATAAATGTGTAAATATTTTTTTTTCATTTTCTTTTCATGGCAGCAATAATTACATCAAGTTAAATAGATATTCAACTTAATAATTTATCGTTTGCTTTAATTATAATATTTGAAAAGAAAATTATTGTCCATTTTAATATTTTATTATTTGCTTTAATTCTAATATTTAATTGAATAATTTAGTAATTATTTTTTTAAAAGCTATCTCTTTTGATGGATAAATCTATTCTTCGCAAAACTTTGAAATGAACAATTTGTGGAGAGTATTCTTTAATTGTGTTAGTTTCAGTTTCAATAAAACTGAATCATATTTTTAAAAATATTTTGCCCAGTTACTTAGAATTAAAAAAAAGGAAAGAATATTACATTAATTTCCTTGTAACTTGTAAAATATAGCTGTACAATTAATGAGTATTTGTTCTGATATAAAACACAAAAAAAGATTTAAATATATTGCTTTATTCCATTAACACAATTATTTCATATCATTAAAATGTAGTTAATTTATTTACTAAAATTTATATATCTTCTGAGTACTTATATAACGCTAAATATTTCATCCATTATTTATCTCTTTTCATTCATAAAATTTATGAATGTTTTTTAGTGCTCGATAAAGGAAAGTTATTTTAATATTATAAATATATGTGAAACTGAGTTTTCAAAGTAGTGAACAGCAAGCTTTTGAAATAAAAATCTATAGTATTGTAAAGAACAAGGTGTAACTTAAAACAATATCTTGGAAATTTAAATGAAGGATTACCTAATATTTAATTTTTATTAAAATACAGAATAGCATTAATTATTATTTTAAAAAACTCATGATTTTTTTTTTTTTAAAAAAAAAGGACACTTCAGCACTTAAAAAATATTAACACAATCTCTACTATTGTTATATAAAAAAATCTCATGTAACATGAAAAAATCTCAGTTAAATAAAAATAATTAATTTAAATGTTTATAGAATTTATTTAGAATTTTTAGTACTTACTAAAGATATAGACCTGTTATTCTTAATTTTAAAAAGGAATTATACATAAATTTATTTATATTTTATACAGGTTCGTGTAACAAAAGAGACACTATCAACTTTCCTGCTGCGCAACAATGAAGCTCAAGCATTTTTCTTTGTTTCCTACATATTGAGAAGAAATGAAGCTCACTCGCCTTATCTTGAAATGAAGCTTAACTAATATCCACCGGAAATGAACAAGAGGCCTCATTTTCAGTCTTTTTTAATCTGGCAAAATTAATTTTGTGTGCCATTCATCCATGACAGCGCCCACTTTAAATAGTATACATTTTATTGCATTCATTATATGTGCTATTTTACTCTGCTATCAGTCTTGAAAGTGTGCTGCCGTTTTTACATGTTCTTTACGATAATTGTGCAAATGTGTCTGCTGCGTGTATTTAATTTATTTCTGTTTTTAATTCATGTGAAGTGACATTGGGGTGAGAAACGTACAAGTACGTTTTTATTTTCAACTAGATTCTTTTTTTTTTTTGTAATTTAAAAGAAGAAAAATAAAATGTATTCTAAAATGTAATGTGTG
>BMAW01040651.1:0-22032 GCA_019974015.1 Nephila pilipes | reverse complement strand
AAAAAAAAAAAAAAAAAAAAAATTGGAAAAGCGTTGGAACGATTGTATCACCCTAAAAGGTAATTAACAAAAGGTGTTATGTTGATGAATAAAAAAAAATTTTGCAAAAAAAATGTTGTTTTCAATGTTAGACTCGGGAGTTATTGATCGATGTGTTATTAATCAATTCCCTTTTTTTTTCGATCTGCATGTAATTAACATAATCACATTTCAATTGGGTTGAGAAGAAATTATTATTTTATGCATTCAATCTCACTAAAATTCCTCGAATTTAGGGAAGAGATAATCGCGAATAGCCGAACGTCACAACAGTACCTCACTTCAAACCAATGAGCACTTCCATTTAATGATTGAGACAAAACTTGCAACCCCTCTCTCTTACCTGTGAAGTTTCTATTAAAATCTTCGCTGATTATAAACGCTATTTTAACAAGCTTTTTTTCTACGATATGAAATTTTTATTTAAATTTACATAGGTCCGTGATATCCCAGCGGTCATAGTCATGGACTTAGGACTGGCACTTTTCTTTCTGTCATGGGTACCAGTCTTCTGTTGTGGTTTCAAGTGTGTACCAATAAAGACCAGCCGTATAGCTCGATATGACGCAAGTTAAATCTCTTAAGGCTTAAAGTTATTTCGCTAGTGCGGCGTGGAAGTGGGGCGATAGTGGAACAAAATTTCGAAGTTCCTAGTCAATAGCCCTCGTGTTGTTTCTAGCGTTCCATTAAAAACGCCAATTAATCAGTTTAATTCACATCCTTCACGGTTCATTCACATGATGAGGTCGTCAAATTATATAACACCATATGAAAGTCCCTAAAGGAAATACGAGAGAAAATAGTACTATATTATGACGACTAATCGTAACTTATATATGTTAATATACAAAGATAACTAAAAGTAACAATGTAAGGAATGAGAAATAAGCTTTTAGTAATTTCAAATATAAGTAGGATAACTAATATAACCATTTTACATTGGTCGGTCTTACCTTTTTCTTCCCTTCACGTGTGATGCCTTCGCATCTCAGAAAATAGACATAATACTTTCCTGGACGATGAAACAGTCCTCGTTTTCTCTGAGGAGATTCAAAGAAATCAATTCCTTTTATCTTCATTTCTATTGTGTAATGATGGATACTGATCTTATTGAAAGTACCAACTAGACGAGGCAGCAATCCATATTTATTTGGACAACCAATCACTGTCGAATCAAAATTGACCAATGAATTAATGTCAATTATTATGTATTTCTTACAGATAGCGGAAATTACTGCTAATATCAATTTTAAAAAACACATTTCTGTTAAAAATGTAACAATTTTTCGGAAACAGCTACTAATTAAACATTTCTCGTACTTAATATTGAAGGATAATATTGTTTAATTACTTAATATTTAAATTGCTTGTAAGCCCAAGGTGTAAAAACCTTTTTGACCACACGCATTTGTATTAAATTTCGTTATATATCTCTTAACCACTTGATAGGAGCTCTAATTTTAAATTATTTTTTCCTTACCTGGTTACGGCTAGAAAATCTTCATAAAATTCATGGGATTACTTTTTGCCACGAAAAACATACAGGATTGAATTGTAAAATAGCGCCAAAAATAGCAATTATGGATAATACCAAATTTCAAAGCATATTTGCGTTTCAAAAAGCAGCGATTTTTTAAAATGCAATTACTTTTAAAACTACATTCGATTGTAATATATATGCAAAGCAAACTAATTTATTCCGATGCTTCTAAATAAATATTTATACATTAAAACTGCTCAATAAAGCTTGTCTGCTTTATTTTATGTTAGTTAAAAGACGCAACTTGTAAGAAATATATAATCAAAATGTTGTATAACGTTGCATAGCGTCTTCAAGATTCTTTCAAAAACTGCATTTGACATATTAAGTACGAAAGTGCCACCAGCAAATGTCATTTACCGTTAGGAATATTTTTTCTATTATAAATGAAAAGGAAAGATCACAACCATATGCCGTTCTGAAAGAACGATGTTTTACCTTCTAAAGCATTCTCAAGCGTTGCATTGATTTATCTTTAAAGGAAGAATAAGGTGATGAATTATATATATGAGTCGGAATTTTTTTCGAAGGTTGCTTTATATTTCTCAGACACAAAGACAACTTGCTTCGCATTTATTTTTGATAGTTCTGCTAACGTTTTGTTGTTTACAGTATTCAGTGCAGAAATTAAAATGGTGTAGAATGAGAATAAAAATTATTAGGGAAAAAGTGAAAAATGATAAAATATTTCGAAATGAAGTTTCAACCTATAAAAATATTATCACGTCATATAATTATTAAAACGTTTTTCTGAATTTCACTTGGTGTGTGTGTGTCATTAAATTTCGGATCTTTAATTTAACCAACTTCCCATCAATCTAGAACTTTGAAACCTTGGGAATAGTTCTTACTCACCTAACAATGCAATATTTAGACATTTGCGACAAGTTTTAACTAATATTTCAATAATTTTAATAAGTCAAAATATCAGTTCCCCTCGGCGCTTTGAGGAAAAAATTTCTTTCCCCCTCGGGGAACATCGGGCACTCCCCCATACTCTGCATGATGTATCGTAAAACTTTTGTACTCACAAAGGGGAGATACTATCCCCCCTTTACTATCTCTGAGAAAGTAAGGGTTGCTGACTTTTAGTCAGTAATCATTCGCAAGAAAGAAAGTTTCCAATATTTGGCGCCATGTCATATCACAATAATTTTTACTGAATTCTGGTTCCCAGTTTTTTTAATAGAATTACTTACAAACTTTCAAATGTCTGTTTTGATTTTATATTACGAATTTGTTTAATACGTTCACAAATGTGTCTTTTTAAGTAAATTTTTAAAGTTAAAAATTATGTTTTCTAGAATTTGATGTACAGCATTTCAGAAGTACTAAGAAAGTAGAATTTAAATGATTGGCATGTTGACTCTAAATCATGAATTAGTAAAAGTTATTAGATGCATAACTTTTATTTGCTCCATTCGTAATTTTTTAGTAAAATTCGTTTGTGTTTTGTCCACGTTTTTGGGTCTAGAAGAGTATGACGTGTAACACATGTAGATTTATCTACACTTAGCCAATCATACTCAAATTAGCCTCACCTCACCTCCACGCTGTTAGATCTGGTAATCCAAAAATATTTGGAAACTAAGAAGGAAAGGCTTGTATGTGCTATAAAATTTTTCAATAAAATATATTCAATATATGATTGATTAAATTGAAATTATTATTAATTATTTTATGTGTTTATCACGTGTATATTTTGAATTTAATGTATAATAATTAATATACTTTGTCATTATATAAAAAAGTTGGTTTTTATCTTGAATTATTTATTTTTAAGCTGCATTTAGTATCCGTTGAATATTTAAATTCAAAATAAAATTTCATATTTATTTTTTCGTTTGGAAGAATAATCTTTTGTTCAGTTTCGTTAAAAAAAATGTAGCAATAATTATATCCTATTTTAATTCAAACCTTGGCGATGAAAATTAAATTTGAACACCAAATCGAGTTTAAAGTAGGGTTGCATTATAAAGGGTTTTATTAAGGTTTCATGATAAGAATTACTAATTCAGCGTATCTATCTTGCGTTTTGTCACCATTTTATCTTCTGTTATCAAAGTGTGGGATAAAAGAAATTCTATTTTCTTCTGATTACAATTTGATCTCTGTATATCAGAATACATATATTTTTTTGGAACCAAATTGTTAATAACTAGTGAATTTAAATATTGTATTAACTATGTTTACTTATTATATGTTTAAAAAAACCTTCGCTCTTGTTGAAGTAAAACTGTATCAAAATATAAATTTTACCATGCAAAATATCTTGTTGTAAACATCTAAATTGAATCATAGATCCTTTAAAAGTTTATAACTCAAAAAAGTATAACCTTAAAAAATGAAAATTTTCTTTAATTTTTTTTCGTAATATTTCTCAGCCCATTACAATGGAGATGATTAACCGAAACAATTGGGGACTGGCGTTGTTGCGATAACTAATATTTTGGATATCTTTTACGGAGAAAAAATAAACCTGTGTCCTAAGAGTAATATGAAACTGAGAAACAGTGGTATCAAACACAAAACTATGAATAGATTGTTTTATATGTTATACAAATAGCACATAGAGCTAATTATCCTATTCTGAAGAGCATAAAATAGTCGTTAAGTTGGACAATAAAGAACCTTTTACATACAAACTTGAATTCGGTGACGGAACGCTTTCAGTTCACCAATGTTTCATTTGATCGATAATCTGATAATCAATTGTCTTCTAAATTGCAATTTTGTCCCAGTATATGACTGGACACTGTCGCGTTTCTCCCTTCAAATTATACTGCGAAACTTTGATACGATGTTGCATGAATTGAATATATTTGCTTTTAATTTTCAATTCAAAGTACATCATATTAAAGACTCAACGTTTCCCTCCATCTAATTCTTCGTGACATCGGTGTGATGTTGTTAAAATTGAAAGTCTCAACAAATGAATAAAACGTGATTTACTTGTATGTAGATTAGAACAGAATTATTGAGGCGTCTTGAAGAGTTTTGAAGAAACATATTCATAAGCAGAAAATAATTTAATGCCAAGTTAGTTAATTTGGTTTATAGGGAATAAGTGGGAGTTATAAACGAAAGAATAGTGATCATGTTGAAAAGTGTATGGCGTTGATCGGTTCCAGCTAGGAATAATTTGCATAAGGTCAGCGAATCCTACCCTCATCTCTAGATCTACTGAAGATTCGGGATCAGCGCGTTGCTCTTTCGGCGGCCGGTGGTTTCCGACTCCAAGGAGGGGGAGAGAATTGATGATCTTTATGCGGCAGCGTTGTTTCGAACCCTTGTCCAGTATGTCCGAAGGAAAGTTGACCGGTCGCTTTTTTGTATGCATTACAAACCAGGCTGAAAAGACATCTTTTTTTTGGCTGGTTAAATAACGCCTTTTAACTTCTAAAGTTGTTGTAGAAGAGAGTCGCCACATACTCCCCCTCCAGTATCATCGTGATGATACGAAGATAATTATTGGTTTGTTCAGAAGGTTGCTTTTTGATTTTTTCAGCCATTACTGCAATTGATATACAATACCTTCCCTGTAGAATTGAGTTTTGCTTGAGACAGTTTTCCATTTGAGTCATCGGCTGTCTTGTATTGAGTGGGAGTCTCGTCGACACGGGCGCCAGTGTCGGAATATCACTAGACGTGATTTTGAGCGCATTTGTCTTAGTTAGATGTACAGAGGCAAGTGCTTTGCGTCGAGGGCATATCCAATAAGTAGAAATAGGCTGTGCTTCCATCTAGTGTTCAAGTCCTGAGTCATCACTTCAGCCGCGAGTGGTTTTCCAACCCTGAGGAGGAGGAGAGCGTTCATTGGTGACCTTGAGTGCCGCAGCGTTGTTTTGAACCCTGAAACAGTTGGTCCGAAAGAAAGTTGACCGGTCGCCTTTTTGCATGCTCTTACCAACCAGGCTGAAAAGACATCTTTTTTTGGCTGGTTAAATAAGGCTTCTTAACTTTTAACGTTGTTGTAGGCGAGAGTCGCCGCACTCTTAAGTTCTAAAGTTAGGTACTATATTATTATATTAGTGTTCAAATTAATATATATATATATATATATATATGTGTGTGTGTGTGTGTGTATTATGCAAATAAAATATCCATAGATGTAGAAGGTTAGAGAGTTAGAGACTAACTTTTGAATAAACAAAGATCGAAATAAAGAATTTTTATATTTTTAGAGCAATTCATTGTCTAACTAGGTAAATTTTCGTGTATTTAAAAACAATGCAGTTATAAATAATTTCATTTAGATGCATTATGGTATATTTTCCTTTTCTATAGTTCAGTTTTATCAAGAGCTCACATTATTTAGGTAATTGCAGGATTTACAATTCGGAGTTCCTCGATTTTTGCAACCTGAATTTCTTAAACATGGAATTAGTTTTGCGGAAAAATATAGCTCATGTATTATATTTCTAAGTTTAGAAACATTATTCTTGCTGTTTCAGCCCCTATCCCTCCCCCTTTTTCTTGGATTTACAAATATTAGTCTTGATCATAAATAAATATTGCTCTACTAATTAGCGAGCGATGGTTATAAATTTAAGAAGTTATTTCACCAATGAAACAAACGAACTTACAGACTCACATGCAGAGAAAAACTCGTCTTTGGAATTTACAACATTAAATTAGTAACCACGCGTGAACATTTTCATAATTAATATTATAAAATAAAGGAGGAATTAGTTAATTTTTAAATATCTTGGTATTATGCATTTGTTTCACGCGTTTATAGAATTAGTCTTAACAAATTCCTGTGATACGGAAATAATTTATTAGAATATATTACAATACGAAACAATGCATAATTTTTTATATATTATTACGAAAAACAGCGTATCATTTTTCCTAAATCAATTTCTGTGAAGGTAAGGTAAAATCCAACATTTTTAATTTACTTTATTCCAAACAGATTGTTCCGGGTAGAGAAAAAAAATTCTAACACATTTGAAAACTTAATATAAAAGCAACTAATTGGCTTACAAGAGTGCGGTTTGAGCCACAAAGCTTTACACGATTAAATGTATTTTGTGATCTAATATAAATATTAGTTTCAATTTCGATCTCAATGCTCTGTATCGATAAAAAAAAAAAGAAAACTCACGATAAAAATTCAGCATGCTTAATTTGTAGAAGCGAATACATAACATTTATGCAGATACACATCTAATATTTATGCAATCCAAACTGTCATACATTTTTTTCTGGTTTATTTTGTAATATGGTTCATACACATCAACCATATTTCATTCCATATGTATATTCCAAGCTCTTCCCACTTCTACAAATCTAAATAAAAGAGAAATTTTTATACTTAATAATAAACAAGTAATATAAAAAAATTAAGTCAATTCCTATTTATGTCAAATGAGAAAATTTTTATTTTAGTTACTTTTCATTACATAATTACAATTAATATAAATATGTATATACGTATGACAGAATCACAATATTAAGTGGAAAAAAAAAAATTACAGTGATCTACGTGCTTAACCACTGACGGTATTTATTCCTATATTTATATTCTGCTAAATATCTTATATAAAAGAATTTTTTTCTCCCATATAAAACTAAAATTAATTATTTGATAATCAAATAAATAGATTTTATGCTTTGACGAGATTTAATCCGAAGGCATAAAGATTTTAGAAGAAGACGCTCTACTAACATTGCTATTGCAAGACAAAGGACATAGTTGAAGCATTGGCTTTTTTCTTAATTCATTCGGTAAATTAATTCTTTGGAATGTGATTTAGCCTAACCATCCTTGGTGACAGGAATTATTTGGCGGTATTTTGCCAAATGTGGCTACCCTGCTCCGCTTCGTCGACTTAATGTTCAATTAAAAAATTGCCAAGTTTGGCAGTTTTTGAAATCGCGCCAAGCTGTTAAGCAAAATTGTATTTCCACTAATTAAATTTAATTAAATGAATTAATATATGAAAAAACTGTTTTAATATAAAATGTCATTCACTACAAGTTTAAAAAAATTACTTGAACTCGAGGGGATGAATAAAAAGAATATTATTAACGATTGAAAATTTAAGCAAGATATATATATAGAGAGAGAAGTGTGAGCTAATAGTAGGAATTTATGAAATAACATTTTATTACTTTTAACAATACTTCAAGATCATTCAGGAAAAATTCTCACTGAATGCTTAAGAAAACATATTTTCCCTTTTAAGCATGTAAAAAAGTGTAATAAAATATTTCTTCAAATTAAAATTTGGAAGAAATTTGTACATTTGAAAGTTTTAATCTATTGAATGAACTGTACTGTATTGAAGACTATTAATAAAGATGACTTGTTTTCAGGACATCACATTTATTTGCGCACATCTTTTCAAACATAAATTCAAGACACAATTTTACACAAGCACCACTTTTTCCACGTTCGTCTTAACCTCTTGGAACGATACTCAATACTAAATTGCATATCCTTTGCGAGTAAATTAACTAAAATCAAAACTATGATCTGGTGTTGCCAAAAAAATATATCTTAATAAAGAATATTGAAAAAGTTATCACTTAAAATTTAAATCGTCTGCTTTTAAAAGTTGAATAGGTAATATCTTAAATAAAGTATCACATTAGATTAAATCGTTTGCCTTTAAAAGTCGAACAGATAATATCTTAAAAAAAATATCACATTAAATTAAATCGTCTGCCTTTATAAGTTGGACAGATAATATCTTAAAAAAGTATCACATTAAGATTAAATCGTTTGTTTTTAAAAATTGAATATGTCACAAAACACAGAAAAAAGTATTAGGAATGAATTTCCTTATTATTTTAAATTAAGAACGAGGGTAACTCTTTTCAGAACGAAATTGATCGAATACAATTGGTACACATTCCTGTTTTATTATTTTTTTTACAAATGTTAAGAAATATTCCTTGTAAATAAACAACAATAATAACTAAAAAATAGATCTGTATTAAATAAATGTGCAAAATAGTTAAAAAGCTTTTAAGGAATATATTTTGAAATAGATTCCAATTATATTATTACAAAAATTGATTTTCGCACAATGTTTCGTAACTTTACATGTTGCTTTAAACCTAATTTTGAAACTTTGTCCAACTAATTCTTTATCCACATCCTACAAACGAATATAAGTTAGACTCACTGTCATTGATTCAAATGCCTTTTATCTAAAACGCGCTCAAGTTCTACGGGTCTCTCGTTAATCAGCATAGTTTCTACAAGATTCTAAATTCAATTAATCAGTCTGGCGACGAGGTTAATTCCAAACATATCCCTACGCGCCTTAGTGGTTGAGTTTTAACTGGAAAAGGGGGTCGAAAGAGATAGAGAGAGATAATACATACTTGAATAATTAAAACATGTTCAAAGTGTTGAGATGCATTTAAACTGTGAGAATAGTTAAAAGAAATTACTGTCAGTAATAAATGTTGAAAAATGTGTATACGTTTCCTTTTTTTTTTTTTTTTTTTTTAATCTGAGACAGATTCCTCCGCCTCCTCTAGATTTGCAGTGATTTCGGACAAATCGTTTATTGTGACTCATACTAAAATAAAGAATGTGTCTCATCATTATAATCTTAAGCCAAAGTATACTCGTATATAATGATTGGCTATCCTGGTCATGATAATTTTAGAACAACGTATGCTCGTGTAATAACGAGTTACACTCATCGTGATAAATTTAGACCTAAATGTGCATTTTGCATTCTGCATTATCATGCCTGAAATCACATTTAGACTTTTCTAGATTATGAACTTCAATCCGTTAGGACTTTTCAGAAATAAATATGTAACTGTAATATTTTATTATAAGAAATTTAAAAAATGCAATTAATTTTATATTTGTATGGTATTTTTTATTTATATATATATAATTTAAAGTGAAAAATCATTAAAAACTTCCATTTTGTTTCATTTTTCGGTTACAAATTAGAGGTTTTTTCACCGGTTAAATAGATGTATGTAATGAATGAAATTTATTATCTCTCTTTTTTAATTTAATTATTCTTTTCCCAATCTTTGTAAGTTTAAATCTACTTTAACTTTCACTTCAGGGTTTGCGATTCTTTGTGTATTGGTTAGCTCCTTCAGTCTCAATTAGCCAGTCTTTTGCGGAAAAAAGTCTTCACTGGATTCAAACTTAACTAATGTAGTAGCCACCACACCCTTAATAATTAATCAACAAGTAGCTTTGAAAAATAATTAGTTCACAAAATGTGTTTTAATACTGAAGCTATTATTCTTTCAAGAGACAATATGCATGGGTGCTTTATTTTGTTTTTATCTATTGATATATATATATATATATATATATATATATATACATTATACCTTAATGTAAACTCGAAAAAAAAATTATTTTAAATGAACTGATATAAGTTAAAAACATAAATTTAAAAAAAAAAAAACATCTAATTGCTTACAGAGTTTAGTTTTTACCAATTTTATACTTTTTCTTGAATTAAAGAAAATTCTTTATTTTACCTTACCCCTTTTTGGAAAACGGGAAAGTATTCCCTTTTCTACAACGAAATCACATCAGTTTTATAAGGCTCTTAGAAGAAATGTACCTACTGTCTAAAATAAAAGTTATAGGCATAAGCATAGAAGAACCCTGAAAGCAACACTGTAAAATATATCTATTTATTTAGTTATGAAAAATATTGAAATGACTAAAGACATCTTAAGATACGTAGGAAAAAATATGTTAAAATGTTTTTCTACTAGGTGAAGAAAATAAATCAAGGGTTTCGATCAAATATTTGCTGAGAGATATCAAACGAAACTTTATTTTCGAACTCAATGTTTGCAGAATGGATTTTCTGATACATTTGATTTATTGTACACATTTTTATTGCTCTTTTCAACTTCCTTATGTGGTTGATACTTGTAACCATATCTGCATACAAAAGATTTCTCATTGCTGCGAAATCCCCATCGGTATGGACTCCTTTGAAAAGACTGCCCCTTCCCTCCAGCCTTATATGTACGGTACCTCCCCTATTATGTGGGACTTTATCTTTCCGACCCTGATAGCAATCCGACTTTTTTACATAGAGAGATAAGTCTTACAGATGTAGATTTATTCGTTTTTTTTTTTCACTGGAATGATGTTGACAGTCAATGTAAAGATCATTCTTTTTGGAGTTCTATTTCGTTTATTTTATACTTTTTTTTATAACACTGCATGAAGTTGAAAATAATAATGTATAGTGGTACCTTGTGATACGAATTCAATTCGTTCTGTGATCATCGTCGTATGGCAAAAAAATCGTATCTCAAAGCAATTTTTCCCATTTAAAATAATGTAATATATATTAATGCGTTCTAGCGATATGAAACTAACCCAAAACACAGTTAAATTACATATAATATACACAATTTGTATATAAATAAACGAATAATAAACGAATAATGTTCGTTAATTTAGTTATTAACATATTAATAACACACTATGTTTATTAATCATCACTTTAACGTCGGGCCTTTTTGGCCTCACTTTCCTGACTTTCACTGCGTGAGACCTTCACAAGGTAACGATCAAGAGAGGTCTGTTTCTGCCTTCTTTTTAAAATGTTACGAAAGAATGGGAGACACCTATCATCAAATAAGGCACTCGCTCTCCCTGTAGACAATTTCTCTGGGTGTCTTTTTTCCACAAAATCAGACACTTCCTGCCACTTGCCAAGGATATCACTAATTTCACGTGAAGTAAGTATTGTAGAAGGATTGCGGCCATACTCATTTGCCAAGTCGATGATACGAACGTCACGCTCATGCTTTGCAATAATTTCATGTTTCGCTTCCATTGAGATCATTTTCTTAGGCTTTTTCTTTTCACCAGTTTTGTCTTTAACTTTGGGATCCATGGTTAAAATAACAAAATATGCAGAGAACAGTATGTATACTATCCAAAATGACACGCAAAACAGGCACAAACAAAGCGAATAACACGTCGTGGCGGCCATACAGAGGACTCTGGTCGCAACAACCAAACACAGCGACATAGCGGGCAGAAGCTGCGTTAGGAAAGCTGAGCGAACGCTCTGCCATCTAGGGATCACCTATGCAATTATTGCACATCGCAAATTCGTATCTCAAATTTTTCGTTGAATGTCGAGGTATAAATTTTAGAATATTTCATGTTGTATCTCAAAACATTCGTATGTTATGACATTCGTATCTCAAGATACCACTGTATAGCACTTGCTGTTTTTGTATTACTAGTAGTTGGTTTCATTAATATGACTTTCTTGGATTACTGAGAAAGTACTGAACTTTAAAATTTAATTTCTTTTCGTTTTCTAAAAATAAACTGATTCAAAAATTTTAGCTTACATGAAATTTCAAATACCTTAATTCACCATGATTTAAATAGCAATTTTATATAAATGTCAGCTTACTTTGATCAATTGAACTTGATTTCAAATAACGATATAATTACATATAAATTTCTCTTAATTCAAATACTCTGTTAAATATCAAATATTTTAGCATCAATTAAATATTAATTAAAGGCTCCCGTCTATCCGCCATTTTGATTTCCTTAGCTTAATGTTAATCCTATGGAATTTTGACATTAATTCTCACATCTTTATTATTTGATCTATTTGAATGCAATAAAGTGCATTTGAAAGAGCAAAAAATAATGAATGTTTCTGTGGAATTACTTTTTCCCTCTGATTTTTAAAAATATTTGAAAATATTCTTTAAAGACCGGAAAACTCAAAAACGAATAATTAAAATAAGAATAAAAATATTTTTAAAAATCTTATTAAAAAAGTAATTCCACAGAAGCATTGATTATTTTTCGCTCTTTCAAATGCACTTTATTGCATTCAAATAGATCAAATAATAAAGATGGGAGAGTTCAAGTCGAAATTCCATAGAATTAACATTAAGGTGATGAAATCAAAATGGCGAGTAGACGGGAGCCTTAATAATTTAAATGCTGATTTATCTTGACTTCGCGAATTCTGTTAAATTACATTTTTATAGATAATTATAAACCTATTAAAGGCTTAAATATCTAGATTTATTTATCTATATTTAATTATCTCTGGATTTCAATGATCTATATTCAAATATGAATTTCTCTTGATTTCAAATGTTTTGTTTTATTTCATTTATCGCGAATTAAATATAATGTGATAAATATTTTTAATAAATGATTTTTTAAATTTAAAATAGTCATATTCAAATATCCATTTTTCTTGGTTTCAAGTATTAATACTTATATTCAATTTCTCCTTCTTTCTTGATTTAAATCTTCCCTAAAATGTCGTTTAATGTTAAATATAATATTATTAATTACTTACATATCAGTTCTCTTGACTTCAAATACCGATGCTCATATATCGATTTCTCTGGATTTCAAATATCGATTTCTCTTAAATTGAAATATTCTTTTAATTTTATTTAACACTAATTATATATAATGGTAGTATTGATTGAGAATGTTTTGATTTCAAATAACTTTTTCTCATGAATTGAAGCAGAAGTTTTTCTTTTTTTTCAATCTCTCTCTGTGAATGTAAAATAAAGTTTATGGTTGTGAAGTTATAGCCGATATGGTTGTGAGTTTCAATCCTAATTTTTCCAAACACCTTTCGTGAAATAGAGCTCATGTACTTTAAATCTTTCTTGATCACAAGTCTTCACGAATGAGAGAGAGAGAGAGGCAGTTAGCTGAGAGAAAACAAGAGAATAGGACGTTAGTTGAGGAGTCCATCCACGTCACTAAACTATGATTTTAAGTTACAAAGTCCACCGGATGACACTTTAGTGTTACTTCTAATCATGCATTTAATAAACTGTCATTAGCATACATCAAATCTAGGTGTAAGTGACAACTACGATTTCTTTTCGAATTTCTTGAAGATGAATAATATTTTGTGTGCCTTAAGATATAGATTATCTTTATGAAAACTTTAAATTTGAGAATTATTTAATAATATGTCTAAAAAAAACTATAACTGGTTCGAAGCTTTCTTTGTTTTAGTGTTTGCTTCTAAGAATTTTAAGCAAGTAAAATCAAATGTTAAAAAAAAAAAAAAGATAAACCTTGATATTTTGTTGTGGATATGCATTAAATATTATTCTATTTTTAAAACTTTTTATAATTTTTTTACCAATTGAATAAAGTCAGAGCTAAAACACGAACTATTTTGTAATTTTGAGGCGGTAGAAGTAAAGTTCTTATCACTTAATCCTCCTCTTTGGTTGTCAAAGGAATGATTTAATTCATATATGTATTTTTTTTAAGTTTTTACTTTTATTAAAAGATTAATTATTTTACTACATGTGATGCGTAAAGGCTCATGATCATTAAACAGTGAATGTTAATTTTTGAAGGATCTGTTATCATCTTACAATTCTAAATGAAAGATTCGTAAAGGGAGGATGTAAACATAACTTTCACGAATGTAGCCAGTTCAGAGGTTAGAAAAGGTGCTTTATTTCCCTTTTTGGCGCCTGTTATTTCCCCCAGTGGCTCCTTTAAAGAAGAATGTTCGCCTAGTTTTGCACTTTACATTCTTACTTCTTACTTTCTCAAAAAAATCGTGAGAAACTGAAACTTCTCGCGTGATCCCAGCTGGGGTGCCACTCCCATCATTCCTCCTCTAACAGGGACATGAATCTTGTTAAACTCTGAACTAAAAAATTACGATTTACTTAGTTAAATAAACTCAAAATTGGTCAAAATGGCTTTTCTTGTCAGTCGATGGTACTTGGCAGCGAAGAGGACATTTGTCTCTGAATGGATGTGTAAATGCCGTGTACATAGATGTTGGCAAAATGCTAGATATTGAAATTATGTCAAAAATGTGCAGATTTTGTCCAAAAAAAAAAAATCCTGAAGGTGGAATTACTCATAAGTGTGTGAAACGAGGGATCATCCGGTGCCATGGACCCATCGGTATCTATTGCAAGTTTGAAAGATCAACTCACATGAAAAAATTAAAATATGCGCATTTTTATGGAGATGGTCATTCAAATGGTTTTGATTCGATTAGAAATATTTATGGTGAAAATAATGTCACAAAGTTTGAATGTTTAAGACACATTCAAAAGCGTGTGGTTTCAAGGCTTCGAAATACTGGTAATATGATGCTACTGGCAAAGGACTACCCCAAAACATAATGAACATCATTAAACCTCATTGTATGAAACTATGCGAAAAGCATTTACTGAATAAATGTTTGCATGGGAAAACACAAAATGCAAATAGAAAGTTTTAAAGGCGTTTGTGGTAATTATTAACGAAAGAAATTTTCGTAGGAGAGTTGCAAACTCTACGATTAGGCGCCTACTTGATCGTCATACAATTTAATAAAGGATTTGGAGGTTTGTTTGATGTCTTAAATGCAGCTGATGTGCAAGTAGGAACAAATATATTGAAATGTTTTGCTCAACTTGATGAAGAAAGGATAAATGAATCAAGACGACATTCATCATGTAGTGGTAAAACTTCGACTGATCATAAACATGCGCGTATAATTGAAAAATGATCCATCGGCCCAAATGTTTTCCGAACAGTTGCTAGATATTGGAAACAGTAGAATAGAATTGCAACAGAAAACACAAAGAACTAAAATGCCAGACAATTTCTGCACTGCTGCTCAGGCAAAAAATGAATTAATTGAGAGTATCTTCCCAGACATACAGAATAATCACTTGGATCATAACTGGCTCAGTAATCGGGCTATTTTGGCAGCCAAAAAAATGTGGATGTTGACGAAATTAACGTCCAGATACAATAGCTGTTGCCAAATGGTCTGGCGTCTTTTAAATCAATCGACACAGTTGTTAATGAAAACGAAAGTGTAAATTTTCCAATTGAATTTTTAAATTTTCTGCATATGCCCGGAATACCACCACATAATCTTCGACTGAAGACTGGTTCACTTATTATTCATCTACATAATTTGAACCCACCCCGATTATGCAATAGTATACTCTTGGTCATCAAAAATATCACCGGAAATATTCTTGAAGTAATCATTTTGACAGGGAAGTTTACAAGAGAAGTGGTCCTATTGCCACGTAAGTCCAATGATACCGATAGAATCCGTGATACCCATCAAAAGGCTTCAGTTTCCAATTCGGTTAGCTTTCGCTATGACCATAAATAAGTCTCAAGGCCAAACAACGTCTATTTGATACTTAGACCTGGAAAATCTATGTTTTTCTCATGGGCAATTATATGTTGCATGCTCACTTGTGGGAAAACCATCGAATCTATTTGTGTTAGCATGAGACAGGATTCAAAGCCAATCGATTGTGCACCGATTAGCTTTGAATTAATTTAAAATTGAATATTTTTATAATTCAAAATGATGAATATAATTATTAAAATTAATAAATAATCGACGCTACCTACCTCATTTAAAATTGTTATATGTTATCTTCTAAGAACTTTATAAATTATTCTTTTGTTAAAAACTATACTGAGATGAGATAATCGATCCCCCATTGAAGGGAATCATGAAACTACATATTGATGAGAGGTTGGAATGAAAATCATGAAGAGTTGAAGTTATGAAAGAACATATTACGAAGATCATTCCATAAGTGCTTAGAAAATCCAAGAGAAGGTTCTCGTAGCATCGAAAATGGTATGTTTTTAGTAAACCTTATGGCTAACGGACAGCTGTATATTTCTCTGTAACTCATATTCGTAATTATGACGCCTTCCGCCTCTCAAAAATTCTTCGTTATAACTTTTCCGATGAGATCATTTTCTCCTTCTATAGAGCAGATTCACCGGAAGCAGCCTATTGTCTTATATTTTTTTTTTTTTTTTTCTGGTGTATAACGATGAATCTCTTTGTCATCGACGGTGTTAACTCGACGCAAAATGACATTGATAACTCTACGCGGAAGCTCTCAAATTTTGATTTGACATCAAAGGACTACCGAATGAAAACCAACTTTTAAACCAATGTCAAATTTATTTCGGTACCGCTTAACAAATGGCAGCTCTCAGTGGTAACAACAATTCATCTTGTGCTCTCTGTCCTTAAATATAATTACGTTTTGAGCCACCCTAAGACTCTCATGGACATAAGTTGTTTTTTGGAATTCAACTTGCATTAAAGGTATTAAGAACCGGCACGATAAAACTAGTTGATGTTTTTTATGCATAGAAATTCATAAATCATGTTTTGTTGAGTAAGCACAGTGCTTTACATAAAAGAATTGGAAAAGTTTATGTGAATGCTACATTAATATATAACAGTCGATATAGAATTCTTACATATTTTCTCTCGTAATTACATCCTAACGCTAAAGCGATATAGAATGTGACTCAATTTTACATAAATTGTTATTTTCAAATTACAGTTTAAAAATGCTTATTATAAAGTGCAAATTATTTAATTGAAACAAATATACATCAGACGACGAAACGATTTTTATCAAGGTAATGATAATTCGAAATTTATAACAAAGTGAACACTGTATTCAAAACACGTGCTCTAAATAAAATACAAATCGTTCTGTCTCTACAAAACCCTCGGGATTTGTAGTAATGAAATTGAGCTGCATATATCAAGTGGTTGCCTTCATTTCTGACAAGTTTCGTCTTTGAAGCATTTCTTTCCGTAAAGAGTGTATTATGGGTTACTTTCAACGAAAAAAATATGTAGCATGTAACGAATTCTAAACTTTGTTTTAAATTGTAAAATAATCCAAGGAAACATACAACATGAAGACAATTGGGGATTTATCTCAATATTTTGAGTATTGATTAGTTCAGGAGGACAACACTTGAGCCGTCCTCCCTCTCTCGAATCTTCCAGAACACGCGAAAAGGAAAACTCGTTGTCTCGACACATTTAACATGCATCTGTTCCATTTTTTGGTGTGGTTTTAGTGGAATTAAAAACGGAACCCCCGATTGAACGAAAACAATGCCAACCTCGTGTACGTATCATTGACCACTTGGCTATCACGGCTACTTTTCCGGTGGATAACTTAAAAGTTGCTCTTTCATCAATAATCTTAAGAATATTGCTGAACTCAATACCGTCAATATATATGGTTTTGTATTTTTAGATTTTTTTACCAATTGATTTTTACCAAAACACTTTACTTGGCATAAAACTCGACCTTTTTAGAGCTTAGGAAGAAAAATGTTGCTTACACTATGGTCAACTAATGTACACTGAAGTTTAAGCTAACAGACAGTACTCCGTTTTAGATGCGTTACCATCTGAATTACACGCAAATAATCCTGGTTATACTATCTGTTATTAAGCAGTCAGAACTTATTCAAAGTTCTAATATATAAATTTAATGAAAAATTATTATCAAATGCAACTTTTTCTAACTAAATTATTGAAAAATTAATGATGTCGTGTAAATTTTATTTCAAAAAGAAGATATTTGTATTAGTGAGCTTAATGTTAATCTTAAGTTAATCCATATTTAGGGTTCGTAGTAGAATATTTTTTACTTATTTCTAGTAAAAATGAGAATTTGTAAGGTTTTCTAATGAATTTACAGTTCATGTTAATTTCAGGTTTGAAAAAATTATGTTATTTATAATTTGTTTTTCTTTTCTTAGCTTAAAACTTCGATATATTCTTACACAATATTTAATGGTATGTTTTATAGTTGCTATTTTTGAAAAACAATTTTTATAAACGGTATACACCATTCAAAATATTCTAGAATTTACATCTAACTTTTACAAATTCATGTACGGGATAAGTATTAGAAAGTCAAGATATGAAATAATTTTTCAAACCGCAACTTTTCACGCTAAAAAATTGTTTTTTCTTAAAACTCATGCATGTTAAGTTATTATTCTTCATATTTCAACTGCATATGTATTTTAAATAATATTTCTTTTTATTGCGAATGCAATTTTAAATTATTGACAATTTGAAACAAAGCATAAGTTTTTCTAACTTTTCCTGTATTATTATTCTTACAACAATAATAAGCAATGGTTACCATTCATTTTTAAAATTATTCTAAATTTCGAATTACAAAACAACCAAAATTTTCATATTTATATATATATATATATATATAGAACTGTTAATTTTCCAGAACAATTCACACAAAATTGTAAAATTCCACATATCAAAGTTTAAATGTTTCAAAATTATGTGTCTTCCAACTCATTCTAAATTATTCAGGCATCGTAACAAAATTCCGTAAGCTGAATCCACAAGTAAACATATATCCAGTCTACCAAACGCGTTAATAAGGGAATAATTACTCTCGGTAGAAATGATTAATTCTTCGACGAAACGAACCCCCGTTCGTCTGGGCGACGCTCCACCGACCAATCATTCACCCCTTTGTGAATCACCCCCTTCCCACAGAGAGGACGAACTATCATTCGCTTTAATTTTGCACCAGTACCTCCAATTGTTGCTAGGCTACCTCGTGTTAGAATTACCTTAAAGCACTTACCGTTCAATTAACACCCTGTACGGACCGTTTAAATGAGTTGTTAATACCTCCATGTTTCCAATTAGAATTGATTAAGTTTTAAATCTGTGTTTATCACACATTATTTGGGAGAAAGATGTCGAAATGGCATGATTGATATTGAAATAACTTATTTTAATGTGATTTTTTCCTTTTAGTAAAAAGTTTTGCTGTGATAAAAAAAAATGTTTAATAGCGCTAGCAATTTTTTCAGATCTGATTTTTAATAAACTGTTTCTGTAGTTTGAAGTTAAGGATTATATGAGACAAATTTGCTTAACAAATTTTTGTTTAATTTACTATTCTTATTTACCGTAACAATTTCTCAAATCCATCCAATTGAAAAGTTTTCAGCTCTTTCATGAATGTATAATAAACAAAAAATAACAGCTATATCGCTTAAGCAGTTTAGCTTAACGATTATTTGCTTTGGAACGGATATAATCCCATGAGAGAGAAAATTGCATTTTTTCCATAGTGCTTTGTTATTCTTTTTTTGTTTGTTTGTTTCTTCTTCATCTTAATATTTTTAAATTTTATCCTTTTAGGTTTTTAAAAAAAATGTTATCTACACTTTTAATAGCTTGTTGTACTTTTAATTACAAATTTAAAAGTTATAATACTGAGTCATTCTTCACTGAGTAGAGGATGGCATTTCTTACGTGGATACTTAATTTTTATAATTCTACTATGGTACCGATACTTAAACTATACATAACGGTTGTAAAAGGTTTTGACTCTCATTTTCCTGAACTGACCATTGGAATTGTTTCATTACGATCTTTAACGTGAAAACCTCGCCTATTGAAATAACCTTGATATATGCAAAAGAGTTTTGTTATTTAAGATTGGGATGAGGAATGGTGGAATTAGAGGCATTCATTAAGGTAGGTGCCGCCAACCGGAGGGCGTTGAAAATATATTACGAAGTGTTTTTTGATACAATTCAGGTTTCATTAAGAATTACCATCCCCTTTTGTCTTAACTCTCAATAAAGCGAGAAGTGCTTGACTCATACTAAAACTCACTGAACGTATGCATCAATAAATAAATGTAAACGTATTTTAAGCAAGAACAGTCTGAAATATAAGAACATATTTTAATACTTTTCATTTAATACATTTCTTCGATTAACATAGCTGATATTCACTAATTTGGCCGGGTCACGATAAATTTAATGCTCATGTCGACATGCTCCACCCCAAATATCTGAGTGTAATGTTATTCCTATAGGATCATCTGGTTTCCCTCTTCCGGAAATCTAGATTATTACATACTGCATTGAAGTGCAGTTAATAGGGAGTTAATAAGGATTTGGCCTTATAATATTAATAAGGAGTTGGTCTTATATTATTAATAAGGAGTTAATAAGCAGTTTGACCTAATAATATAAATGAGAAGTTAATAATGAGTTGCACCTTATAATATTAATAAGGAGTTAATAAGGAGATGGACCTGATAATATTAATGAGGAGTTAATAAGGAGATTGGCCTTATAAAATTAATAAGGAGTTAATAAGGAATTTGGCCTCATAATATTAATAAGGAGTTAATAAGGAATTTACCCTCATAATATTAATAAGGATTTGAGCCTTATAATATTAATAAGAAGTTAATAAGGAGTTGGCCCTTTTAATATTAATAAAGAGTCGGGCCTCCTCTTGCCTTGATAATGGGTGCCACTAGACGAAGCATAGATTGAAAGATTTTGAAGAAGCTTTCCGCAGGAATGACTGGCCAAATATCGGATAGAGCTGTCAGTAATTCAGTAAAGACAAATAGTGCTGGTTGATGGTCTCCCACATATTTCTCTAAGACATTTCAAACTAGCTCTATAGGATTTAAATCTGTGCTTCTAGATGATCAATTCGTGACAGAGAAGTAAGAGGAATGCTCATTTAACCATGCAGTAGACAACCGGGACTTATGAGAGGTGCCGTTGTCTTGCTGGAAAATCCATTTCCGTGCGGATGACAGGAAAACATAAATGTATAAAGGTGATTTTCTAAAAGTAGAATTATTCAAAATAAGTATTTATTACCATAGGGCAAATGTATTTCAAAGCCCCAAGCTGCCCCAAAACAATTACTGTTAAGAAATTACTTTTTCAAATTAATAGTGATTTTTTTTTTCACAAACAATACATTCCAAAGTACAAAACACTGTCAATGTTAACAACAAACGGAATCAAAATAGACTATTTTCCATCAAAAATCATTTATTAAATTAAAAATCTGAATGAAACAATTATAAATTTTTATATTCATCAATATTCCGTTTGAAATTAAAATTTAAATCAGACAATAAACTATTAAATTGAATATATATTAGCAATATAATTATACTTCAAGAAAACTGAAAATTATTATTATTGTCATATTATATTGCAATGTCAATTAGCTAACATTATGTATTCTTTATTTTATGCACACGCATTCTTGAGGACGCAGTTTTCTCAAAACAACAAAATGTTAGCACATGTTATTAATATGATTGCTTAAAAAAAAGTCTCCTAAATCTTTCAGAGAAAATGTAGTACTTTTTGTTTCCTTAAACAAAATTAACATTTTACAAAGATACAGTTTTACATGTTATAAGTAAAGCAGACGATTTTTTTGAATAAAAAGGTTGATAAATTTTTTTTATGGAGAATGAAAATAACAAATATATGAAAAAAATCTTTTGTGCTCGTTTCCATGACAAAAAGAAAAAATAAATATGTAGAGTTTGCTTATATAATACTGAATACAAATATATTTTGTAATTAGATGTATAAAGATTTTGAATTGCGTTATACACCAGATGCATATATTTGCACTATTCGTGCAGCAACAGTTTCTCTTAAAAATATTCAAATCCATTACCTTAAAGTATGTATTAAAAGTAAATGAATGTATAATGTTGAATTTGAAAAGAAATACGTACTCGATTTCATAATTATTTTCGTACATTATTGTACAGTATATTTTTAAAGTTAATGCTTGAATTTTAAGAGAATTACTAAAACT
>BMAW01040647.1:0-12753 GCA_019974015.1 Nephila pilipes | reverse complement strand
GCGGACAAATCCTGCATTGTCTTATTAACCAGAACCCGAAATAGATACAGGGGTTGGACAAAAATATGGAAACACCTTTTAAAAAACATGTTTCTTTGCTTAATATGGTGTAGGAAACCCGTTGTCATCCAAAACAGCTTGCAGTCTTCTCTGAATGGATAAATACAGTTCCTGTATGTGTGCCAAGGGAATATTATACCATTCTTCCTGCAAAACGTTGGCAAGTTCAGATAACGATGTTGGCGGTGGATAACGAGAACGCACTTTCCGTTCCAATGTAGACCACAAAGGTTCGATAATATTCAGGTCTGGTGACTGTGGTGGCCAGGGGAGATGGGACAAATCCTCCTCGTGCTCAGAAAACCAGTCCTGGACAATGTGAGCTGTGTGAACAGGGGCTTTGTCGTCTTGGAAGACACCATCACCATCGGAGAACAAAGTTTGTACCATGGGATGAACTTGATCTGCCAAAATGTTCTCATTAGTCTTGGCAGCCATGTGCCCGGACACAGTTATCATGGGGCCAGCAGAGAACCACGATATGGCTGCCCAAACCATAACAGAACCCCCGCCATATTTCACTCTTGGCAACAAGCAGTCTGTATTATAGGCTTGAGATGGCGTTCTCCAGACGTAAACTCGGCCAGAAGTGGGAAACAATGTGAAAGAAGACTCGTCAGACCATATTACAAGCTTCCACTGCCCTATAGTCCAGGCTTTATGACTTAAACACCACCTTTTCCTGTTACGGGCATTAGCATCACTGATGAGTGGCTTCTCAATTGCAGCACGGCCAGAAATTCCCAGTTTATGAAGCTCCCTTCTAATTGTTTTGGTACTCACAGGGTTCTGTAACACAACATTCATTTCAGCAGTAACTTTTGCAACTGTGGTCTTCTTATTTTTCGTCACAATTGCCCTTAATAATCGTCTGTCACGATCACTCAGCACACACTTTCGTCCATGCTGTGATTTAGCAGATGATGTTTTTCCGCTTTTCAAATATGCGGAATAAATCTTCGATACAGTACCTCTTGATACACTAAACACCTCGGCTACCTTGCTTACGGAAGCACCTACCATACGTGCTCCAACAATTTGCCCACGTTCGAAGTCTGTTAACTCTTACATAATGCAATGACAATCTCACATAACAGTACTCCGACAACAACTGAACTGTTTAGCACATTTATGAAGTTGTATAGGTGGCATTAGTAGTCAAAAACGCCAGCGCCACCTACATATTTCATTAAAATCAATCTTTCTTTTCAAACATGCATTTTACAAGGTGTTTCCATATTTTTGTCCACCCCCCTGTATATATATATATATATATATATATATATATATATATATAGAGAGAGAGAGAGAGAGAGAGAGAGAACTTATAGTAGGAATTTAAAAATCTTTGAATATACCTAGAAAAAAATAAAATTATACGCATTATAATTTTTTATATATTAGTGCTTATTTTGTAACTAAAATCACGACTAGTATTTTTTTAGTTTTCAAGTAGATAAGTAAAATATCTTTCCTCCTTTAATATAATTATTACTATTATTGGAACAGAAATAATGCTTTGAAAGTATCGCAAATAATCAATTCCATAAGAGATCGTATTCCTGATACATAGGGAAGTATAAATAAATTTCTCATAGAGACAGACATTGTTGATAAATATTTATACTTGGTTGTTGTGAGCGCACAATATGTTACCCCATTATATGTATTCTGCGTCGAAAGGAACTTGATTTGTCCATCCGTCACTCTCGATTAGTTACTACATTTATTATATTTCTGACATGAGACGTCACGAAGACAAAATTATAACCTTTCTTGAAATGATAAATGTTTTTCTATTCCATGTCCTTCGGTGAGAATGCAAGGATGTTATTATCTGAACTTCACCAATTACATAAGGAAAAGTATTTTTTCTTTCGGATATTCTTATTCGTTCAAAATGTGACAAAATAAAAGTTACTCAGTGGCACTGAATATAGCCTTTTTGATTTTAAAATCGAATGTTCGAGATTATTTTTAATATTTTCAATCTGTATTGTTTGAAGCACATTTTCCTATAGCTTAATAGGTCTCAACATCCCTATACCAAATTAATCGATTATCTGAAAAAAAAAGTAATGTTTAGATTTTTCTGAATACTTTAAAATATTTTTGAGCACATTTTATTTCTCAAGATAGTTACTATTAAAATGTACATGACTACTTCCGATAAACTTTATTGTACTAAAAACCTTAAAGTTGTGATTTTTTATAATTTCGTACAAATTATCCTAATCATCCTTTAAGATAACCTTACGAAAAATGTTCAGTTATATCAAAGTCTTATTTTGCTTTGTAAGCTCTAAGACTATTCTATTTCAAGCATATTTTGATAACTTTTTAGGAGCAAGTACAAATTAAAATACGGGATATTTTAATGCAAATAAGCAATAAGTCTTAAGAAATTGAAAATTACGTTGAATTTTCAGTACTTTTAGTTCAGTTAAATTTTAAGCATTTGTTTTTGTATTTTGAAGGAGAATAATACTCTTTGAAGCAACAGCAATTTTAACGATTGTGTACACAATCCAAAATACATTTAAATAATGTGAAAACCATGAGTTACCATTAAGAAATATTTTACGAATTATTTAATTTCGTATTAATACCTAAAACTGGTTTATTAATGGAAATATTGCAAACTATATCTCATACAAAAAATTGTCCTATTTAATCCCAATTTTAAAAAGATATGAAAACTCAAAAAAGGAGAAAAAATGCTATATTTATTGTGTTTAACACTCACAATACCACTTAAAAGATATAGACAAATTAATACTGTAATTTTTGTGAAGAAGTGTTTTAAAATGTAAGCTTAATATTAAGTATATATATCCTGTGAGCTCTTAATATATTTGCAATAATTTATCTCTTAACTTGTTAAGGTATCCGTACACCTTTAAAACGTCATTTTTGTCAAAATTTTCGATTTTCTAATTTTAACATCAGTTTAAATTTTAAACTTTTGTCTTTCTAATAGTGTTTGAATTTTGCTTATATCTTATTTAGAACTTAAGTTACAGGGATTTGAATTTTACTCGTTAGCTGATTTTTGAAACCGGAAGTGCATTTCTGCAGACAGGAAGTTGGAAGAAATGTTTGTTTACATTTTTATTTTTCGAAATATCTTTTATATGTACAATGGTACAAAATAAATAAATTTTAAAACATGAATCTGAATTTCAGAATGTTTGAAAATACCTTTGGCTACAGGTTTTTAAATACATTTTTATCTTGAATCTGGCAAGAAAAGAGAATCGTTATTGTTTGTTTATATCTGTTTTGGTTTCTGTTCTCATTCTTATAAGTTTCTGTTTAAGATTGTTTTTATTGTTGAAAAGCTCAATTTTTTTCGTTTAAAATGGGAAATTCAAAAAGGAGAATTAGTGTTAAAAGAAAAAGACAATTTCGTGGTAATAGTTTTACCAAAAATGATAGCAAAAATAGTACTGTAACTGCTAATGCCAGTGCTTTAAAATTGAACCTTTCTGCCATTCTAGATGAAGAATTTGCTGAATATGAAAATAAACCGCTAACCGGCAACAGAATTATTGACATAGAACTCCTTCTATGCTCAATTTTACAACTCTGTTGCCCCAAATGCTTCCAGGATGGTTTGCTGTTACATGAAGACGATATGGATTGTGCTCAAGCTTTGCAATAAAATGTAAGCATTGTGACTTTTGCACAGGATTTTCCAGTTCGAAGAAAACATTAAACTATCCTGAGATAAATGCAAGATTTGTTTATGCCATGAGAAAAATTGGGAAAGGTTTTTCTGCTGCATATAAATTGTGTGCAACATTAAATTTACCCAGGCTCAGTAAAACTGCATACACCAATCATGAGAATAAACTTATGTCTGTGATTTCAGAAGTAAGTGAACTGTCTATGCAAAAGGCAGCTAAGGAAGTTTTGAATATTCATTCATCTAAAAATAAATTAGTTGAATGCGGTGTTTCTGTCGATGGAACATGGCAGCGTAGAGGTTACACTTCTATGAATGGGTGTGTTGCTGCTTTGTCAATCGACACTGGCAAAGTAGTGGACATTGAAATAATGTCATCATATTGTCCGACCTGCAGAAAGCTTTCGAAAATGCCTAAAGGTATTGTATCCGAGACGCTTGAAGCAGATCATGTGTGTCGAAGCAATTTTAAAGGTTCCTCATTAAAGATGGAAGATGTTGGCGGAAACAGGATCTTCAAACGATCAATTGTGAAACGAGGTTTGAAATATTCACACTATTTTGGAGACGGGGATTCTAAAGGCTTCATCAGCGTGAAAGACACATATGGGAAAGATAGCGTAACTAAACTGGAATGCATTGGGCATGTTCAGAAAAGAGTAGGTGCGAGATTGCGCAAACTGAAATCCAAAAATAAAAGTTTATCTGATAAAGGTAACTTACTGATTCGTTTATTGACAGATTGCAAAATTACTATGGAATTGCTGTTCGAAGTAATGTAGGCAATCTACTCAAACTTCAACAGAACGTCATTGCGGCCTTGTACCACTGTGCATCGAGTGGCAAGAAACCCATGCATGGACAGTGCCCTATCGGGAAAGATAGCTGGTGTTATTATCAGCGAGCACTGTCATGCGGCAAAAAGCCCAAAGAAAAATATAATGGCTTATCCAATGATATATTAAATTTAATTAAACCTACATATTTAGAACTGTGTTCTAAAGAACTTCTGTCAAAGTGCCTTCATGGTAAGATACAGAATGCCAATGAATGTTTTAATGGCATAATTTGGCAGAGGGTACCGAAAGAGGTTTTTGTGTGCCTTAAAATTTTAAAATCTGGTGCATTGGATGCTGTTATACAGTTTAATGATGGGTACAAGGGCTGTGTTGAAATTTTAAGGAAATTAAATGTAACGCCTGGTTATTTTACCTTAAAATCTTACAAACACCTTGACAGTTGTCGAATTTTTGATGCTGCACGTCATTCAACACCAAATGTAAAGCAGCGTCGAAAAATACTCAGAGCTCTTAGGAAAAAAAAAATTAATGTATTAGAAAGCAAAGAAGGTGTTATATATAAATCAGGGGCATTTTAAATATATTTTATTATGTTTATTATTAAAAATTGCAATTGAAAGTTTGTTTTTGATTTTTCTCAAAATGAGTTTTCTCGACATATTTACATATGGCAACGTAGATATCAGAAAAAGCTATAAACCAAATTAATTGAAATTTTGCAAGTGTCTTCCTTATACAATTTTTAAGAAACTCTACCACTTTCGTGATTATAAAATTGATATATTTTTAGTAACAAAGGTGTAAATCATGTATTTTTGTAACTTTTTTATGATTTTTCATTGTTATTTGACTCGAAACACAATAAAAATTATTGTAATAAGATTTTCATCATGAAAGTAGTACCAGCCCCCAAACCTGTTATGATGAAAAAGATAAAAGTTACAGAATAATGGTATTTTTGTTTACTTTTGAGTTATGAGCGTTATTCTAATAATCAATTTATGTACTATTTTCACTATGTTGTTCACTCCAAAAATTTTTTTTGATTTAAAAGTAAATTATTAAATGTGTTTTTCATAGTTTTAGGTTATATTTTAGCATAAAAAAGTATTTTTATAACAAATATCAATGTATTTCAAAAAAATTTCTTCGAAGGTGTACGGATACCTTAAGAAACGTAATCATTTATTTAATGATACGTAACAATATTTTTTTTAAAAAAATGCTATGAAATACGTGAATGGAAATAATTTACAACTGAAGTTTACTGCCTTGATTTCAACACGAATATACATTCAAATCCGTTTACCCCTCTTGAAAGTACGTATCAAAAATTGATTATAACACAGTCAGTAGGAGGAAAATTTAGAGATAAAAAGCTTAAACTTGTGTTGAACTCCTGATTAAATCTACATTCCTATAAAATGGAACTTAGTACATGAGCTTGAGGGGCCAATATTATATTGAGGATACAGAAACAATAAAAGTAAATTATAAATGCATTTTGCTTAAAATATTTTAACGATATAACTTTGTTATAAATTATTCAATGAATAATACTATATCTTAAACAATTAAGAAACTGCTTTTCTTTTTTTATAAAAACAATACCATGAGAAATTAACTTGCGCAAGAAAATGAAAATGAATAAAACATATTATATGCATACATGTTTAGGTTTTAAAACTCAATAAAAATAATTGCATATTTGCTATTACATGTTATTATACACATTAAGCACAATTCATATGTATTTGTTTTGCATAAGACTTAAAAGTACCACAGATGTACATAATTTTAATATATCTTCTAACCTCATTTATTGAATTGAAAGTCTATCAAATTTTTTTCAAAGGTTTAGATGAGATAATTTGATTGCAATATATCAATTATTCTTTAAATAATAAAAACAGTTTAATAATACTACGATTATTCTTATATATTAATAGTTTTTTTAAGCTGTTAAAAAAATTTTTAAGGAAATTAATTGCTTGGGTAAATTTTAAATATGGTATCTGTCGAGGAAATAAATTTAAAAAATTGCGAGTGTTTTGAAACTAAATAATTCTTAAATGACCAACATTATATTGTATATTACGTATTCAACTTCAGCGGATAGTTTGACATTGAGAATTTTTAATTATAGGCATTATGGAAATTATTATATGTTGAAGAAATTGTGCATCTGATGTGAAAATAAAAAAAAAATATTGAAGGTAATTTTCTGAATATATATATATATATATATATATATATATATATTGTTATATGTACTTGAGTTCATTTCCTTTATCTCAATAATTATTTGGGAAATATCATTCATATATCAAATGTCCATAAAGAAATTATTTTCTGCTTTTAGTTTATTTACGTTTATATTATTCTCATTTGCTTAGAGATGCTTTTATTTATCTCCTCCATTATATAGCTATCATTTTCCGGAAAAAAAAATAAACTCAGTGTGCTTGTTGTAAATGTTAAAGATTGTTTGCATTACACTGAATATACAAGATTAATAATTATTCCACTATAGTTACTTTTTTTTTAATATTATTACTTTTTTTCGGATTAAAAAGAAAATTTGTGTGCATTAATTTAGATAAGAGAAAATGTATATATACATATGCATTTTTGTGTATTTTAATGAATTGCTAAAATATGTCTGAACGTAAAATTATCACTTTTATTCATTAATCGTAACATTATTTTTACTATTTGAAGGCTTACTTTCTTTGGGTGACAATATTAAGCATTATATATCAATAGTTAAAATCATGAAATATCTAATTTTTCTCAAATTCGTTTCTTATAGTATATGTTACTATGTAATATTTAAAAGAAAACTTGTATGTCTAAGGAATAATATATTTTTCATTTGTATTTGAAATTTTTTTCGAAAATCTGAATATCAATTCTTATTTTTTTCTTACATATGTCTAAGCTGATGTGATGATATTTAATAGAATTTTAAATCATTTGGCGAACGGAAGTGAAAATTTTGTACAGTACTCTCACTTTTACGGTTTCATTCATTAGATAATTATAGCTTGTGCTATCTTTTGAAATTATATGTATATGTATGACAATATGTATTTCATATATTCTAAATATACTTAATATAAATGACGAATGCTTAAACAACATATTTGTCCTTACAATATATTATCTAATTTCAGTATTGAATATGCTAATAACATACAGTATGAATCTCATATTTCATTTAATTAAGTCTTCAAAATGTTAAGCCAAAAGAATTTTCTTCAGGTACTAATAATGGAAAAGAATTTAAATTATTAAATATATGTATTTCACTTTCGTTTTGATGTTTTCTTGCTTCTTTTGAGAAATGAAATACTGAAATATTTACATAAGGACGAACTTCGCAATCAATACAAGAATGCTTAGAAAACTACTACATTAAACTATAGTAAAATAGTTATTTTAAATTACGTTTAAGTTTTAGGATTGCAATATCAAATTTTCGAAGTGTTGAAACTGAGTTATATGATACATCATCATATGAAAGAAAGGTTTTGTATTTCTAATCTATTATTTTTTTAGGTGACTTAGACCATAAAATGCTTTAAAGTCTGCTCTTTTTCTTTTGGGGATAGAAATGAGAGAGTATTTCGATGATTCTAGGATGCAATACGTATGAATAAATAATAATAATAATGCTAAGTTTCATTTCATTTATAGGTTTTAATTTATTGATAGTTTCTTATAATCTATTTGTACATATTGTTCGTGTTGAAAAGAATTTCCATGGAACAAATTTCATCAAAATAGAAATTATTGTGAATAATAATTTGTGAATTTTATGTATTATAAGCTTACGACACCTCCAACTGATCCAAATTCCTTACAAATTCCCTAAGATTCAGCATTTGCACCTTGATAAATTTTGAAGGCATAAACATAATAAGAAATTCCAGCTAACTCATTGGATTTTATTTCCTGTAAATAGGGTTTACTGCTTCAAAATTGTTTGATGACTGACCTTCATTTGAACTGAATAATCATTTCATCCACAGGAAAAACTCTTTCGGGTCGCAGCTGTCAGCAAACACTTTAGACAAGTAGTCTAATTCTAGTCTGATTTTATACAGCTTATCTTTACTGTCGTAAAACGTATTACTATCAAGACTTAGACGCATTTATTACTTATATTACTTAGACGTATTTTCTAATTTCAAAGAAGCGATTTAACATAAAGTAATCTGCAATTATATTCAGTCTCTTTCCATGTTTTGGTGCCCAGTAATATTTTAATCTTGATCACTGAAGGTGCGCCGTAATAAAATATATTCCTAAGAATACCTACAGAGCAAAATTTTATTTCCCTTTTAATATGGCATACATGTTTGATTCATCCAATATTTTTTTAAAAGCATTTTACAGCATGTTAAAGAAATAATCAGTAGGCATATTTTCAGATAGATGGGATTTCTGATTTCCTGAAAAGAGGGGTAGATTGTTAGCAATATTATTATCCTTTCCTATTTATTCATTAAAAATAAAATTACCGGTACAAAACTAATTTTTAACGAATTTTATTAAAACTTGCTTAGTTTTATTTTTTTAATGAAGTTGCCCTTACAACCACTTGCTACTTTAAGCCTCATATGAGGCACTGAGAATTCATATAGAAATGAAGTTTATTTTTGAAGAAGTAAACAATTTTAATGGGAATATATGAAACATACGTGTCTTATAACAGGAGAAATTTTTAACTACCTAATTTGTAAGTATATTACAGTGACATAGGTAATACAGTAACAAAGATATAACAATAACAAAACAAAAGGCAATAAGTATATTACAGAACAGTACAGAGTTATATCTTCCTTCACTTCTTTCATAAAATCAAATACTTCAATGTATCAAGATTAGTACTGCCATCAGTTACGATATACTAAAATAATTTGAGGCCCCATTTCAGCCTTAAATAAATAAAAGGTGTCAAGCAAGCGAAAAAAAAAAGAGAAAAAAGATTTTTAATCACTGCTTCTTTTAATTATTGCAGGAGCCTCATATTAAGTACAGGGAAGAGATAGAATTTAGGTGTGATGTGGTTAACGATCTGGTTGTTAAAATATGTATTGTATATGTTATTAATAAGTCAAAGAGGAAGCCACATTAAGCATCAGAACTACATTTTTTTCTAATTGTTTGAAATATTCTTGTTTTTCTTAAAAATATTTATAGTTAACAAAGTTGATGAAAGTATTTTACAAAAATTGAATCATAGAGTTTATTAAGAGTTGCAGTCTAACCAAGCATATTGATAATGTAAAGTATGAAAATGTACCTCAGCATCGAGATTTTACTTCTCTAAACATTTACGAAGTTTCAGAGGAAATAATACAATTGGAATAATAAACAATTGATGCTACCATATTATATTTGAAAATAATCAATTTATTTATTTTATGTAAATTAATATTAAAATATATGTTTTTCTTCTGTTATGAAATTGCAGAAGTTAAATTTTTATGGTCTTAACTGAATAGTTCAACGAAAAAAGTATATATATATATATATATATATATATATATATATATATTTATAAATTTCTTAACATTCGAAAGAAAAGAAGCTGAAAAATAAATGTATTTGCAATAAAAAATTTTTATCAAATTCAAGTAATGACACTTCTTCAGGAAATTTAGGAAACAAATTAAGAAACTTTTCAAATTAAAGAAAGTATGCTTTCCATAAGCGACTTAATGTACTACAAGAGAAATATAGCTTTAGCTTATGCAGAGAATTGACAGCAAAGCAATATAATAAACCATTCTTTACTCGTTGAAAAAGTGATTCTTTTCTTTTGATAGAACTTTCTAAGAACTTTCCTCATTAAAAAAATATCCGATCAATGGGTTACGCAAATGAATTCGAAATAATAATGATGAACCTAGTATAGATGAAATGTAACGATAAGTTCTGTGATGTAATTGTTTCGAGAAAATCTAAATAAAATCAAATTAGTCCTAGAATTTTCAATGATTTAAAATAATCTATGTTCCATTTAAAATCAAAGTTTTATAAAATAAAGAGATCTTTTTTTTTCAATAACATTACTTACACAAGATATAGATATTGTATTTTAATAAAAATTTCATCTGCAATTAATGTTGAATACATAAGCTATGAAAACCTATTGCTTGTTTTAAATTATGTTATCCGCATACGATTCAATTGTTTTCACATTAATTTTTTATTTCAATTTAGGGGATGTGTTAATTTTAATTTTTTTTCCTTTTAAAATCTTGAACATCTTTAATATTTATTTTCTTAAAAGTATTTAAAAATTGCACTTAAATTTAAGAATTGAAGAAAATATTTTATTAGTTACTTATCAAGGTTTTAAACCTGTTCCATAATCTCTTACACTTAACAATTTGACATAGACTTTAAATGGTATAAACTTTTCATTTTAATATTATGCATATATATATATATGAGTGTGTGTATGTGCGTGTGTGCACGTGCGTACGTGAGTGTGTGTGTGTGTGTATAGTGATTAATGAAAATAGCAAAATGTAGTCATTAATAAGACATCGAAATTTTAGTTAATGGAACTTAGAGATTTAAATGTTTATTTTATATGACTTTAAAATACTTCTCCAATCAGACCAAGTCATGGTTATTTAGTAAATATATTTGGAATAAATGTATTAGCGTTTCGTACAAATTATTTCTTATAACGAGTAACATCGGGCAAAAACACTATTTTCTTTTCGGTTGATAATATTTGTGGAAGGAATGTTTCGCTTTTTTTATTATTCTTTGCTAGCATATGATATGCTCAAACCTTATAATGAGTTATATTAAATTTAATTTAAAAAAACTCAAATTTCAATTCATCATTATTTTAACATGATCCTTCCTAATAATTCAAAAATTACGTGAGGTAATATCTCTATCTACGAAGGTGGTTAAAAGGTACCTATATTCAACTACAGATGGCGATGTTGTTTCAGAATATACTACCATTTGATGAACTCGCCCAAACAAATCTGTCATTGAAACATAAAGTTGTTTTCATTAGTTCCACATCGAGTTGTTCATGGAGGGGAGACCTGGATTTATCATTATAATCTAGGAAAAAAGGGTAGCAATCAAAATGACGGGCTGATTCCTATGAAACTGCTCTAAAAACGGCATGAATGTATTTTTGAAGAATGATAAATACTTCATACCCATGTGTTTTTTAGAAGGAGAAATAATCGATGAAACTATTGTATAGAGTTCAAATTCCTAGAAACATATTTTTTATTCCTAACTAAAGTGGGTTTATTTTGAAATTCTCTCGTACAGATTTATATATAATGACAAAATAAAATAATCATTATATAATATATATATATATATATATATATATATATTACAGGAAACCATGAAGTAAAATTAACAATAAGTAATTATTAAAATTATTAGTGAAGTAAAAAATCAAAACAAAGTTTTAAATTTTTTTATTGTAAGTAATATTAAGAAGTAAAATTATAAATGCTAAAGATAATATTTAGAATAAAAGTACTAAAATGGACTCATGAATTAAGGGCAAATGTAAATGAACTTAGAGTAAACATTATTTGAAATAGAAAAATTGAAGATATGGCAATTTAATACCGTCATAATCCACGGACTGGGGCACAGTTATACCAGTATTAACTCACTCAACAATTAATTCATAACAGAAATGCAAAAATCAAATTTACGAGGAAATGTAAAAAGAAGACTAAAGAAAAGAATATAATTTAAAAATATCTAAAAAGAGTATAAAAGCTAATGGTAAAAAAACCATATGAAGATTAAACATACTTATATAAAAACCAATAAAAATTTAAAAAAATCTCTAAAGGTATAAAAATAATTATTAAATTAAAATATATAAAGATTAAACATACTAATATTAAAAAACACCGAAAGTCACCAAAAAAAACATACGCAAGAGAAAGAAATACTTATTAAAAACACGTAGTAGACAAAAGAGACGATAATTGCCAATGCCGAGAAGAAAACATTTCTCACTCAAAATAAAAAGGAAATTAATAGTTAGTCACATTTATAAACTAGAACTAAAAATGAAAGAAAAAAAAGAAATTATTACTAATAATATAAAATAAAAATATATAAATTAGAATTATTACTATTAAAGGAAACGAAATAAACACATGCACACGTATATATATATATGTG
>BMAW01040642.1:40772-69760 GCA_019974015.1 Nephila pilipes | reverse complement strand
TGTTGTGCTTCGTTCAGTTACGTATTGCTATATATTTAATAGTTAAGATTTTATGGATTAATCTAATTGTAATTTTTTTCCCAGCTACTCTTTTTCGTAGAGTAACTGATTTAAAACATGTACCTCTATTATTTTTTTTGTGTACTTACACACAATATGTGACAGTTTAGCATGTATATTTCCTTTAATTATCCTTAAAAGATTTCTTTAACATTTAGCTTCATTGAAAAGACTTCACTTCAGAATCATTGACGTAACAATTGATTTTTATGAATCAATCGATTTATGAATGACTACGTAAAATCAATTATGTAAATTGAAGTGTTATCGGAAAGGAGAAATAGTGAACAGGAAGTTAAAGAAGAATCCACACTATTCATGAAGCATTTATTAAATAGGGAGAGATGCATTTAAATGTTTTGAACTATATGAAATAAGTCCTGAGGAGAATACTGAGTTTGAAAGACTATATCATTAGTTATGAACGTAGACTTGCCTTTAAAATACCCTTCTTTCTCCTGTTACCACTTGTACCCTTCTCACTATGTTAGAGACGGCACGTTAAAAAACGACATATTTTTCCATGAGTGTATATATATACAGTGCGAATGAAGGTGTGCATCTGTGGCGTGTATTTATATCCCTACAATTTATCAGAACACAGTGAAAGAAGGGGAGTATTTGCCTTCAATAATCAAATTACTATCATCAAATCAATAATTCAACGTGAATTTCTTCCTGGACCTGTCCATTCCCTCCGTTGGGGAACCGTTGACCTGATGAATACATCCTGGATATGGATCACTTTGGATCCTAGCACTTAGTAGATTTAAAAATAGCGTCCATTCTTACTCATATCCATACAGTCCTTTCTTCTTCATTTTATAGTTTTAATTCATTATCTCAAACACTAAACAAATAACTTAAGTGAAAACTATTTCGCTTGTTTATAAAGTATGGCTTATCAAATCTATTCAACACACTTCAACAATTTTAATCTTGTATAACATAAGTCACTTTCCAATCTTTGAGATAGATTTTTCAATTCAAACTAAATCCATATAATAGTCCCAAAGTGCTCGACATGGAGAAAACGGGATATAGAGTGCATTATAAACTAAATATATAATAAAATAATTTAAGTAAAATGAGTTTAACAAATAATGTACTACTTAATGGTTAATGCTGCCGTTAACGTTAAAATGAGTTAAGTAATAGTAAAGACTCATTCAGCTTAAGCGATAATAAAAGAGAGAGTTGTGTGTATTGGTTTTATTATATATGAATAACTTAAAAATTGAAAATATCAAAATTTCGAGAATAAAATAAAACTAAATAATTCGTCTATTATCAAAAGCTTTTACAGATAGTCTATGAAACATTTATCTATTCAACAAATGATACATATCAAAAATTATTACATATTTTAAAGTAAATAATAAAAACATTGAAGAAATTAAATTGCTCTTCTATGAAACTTTCTTTTAAATTTATGAAAGCTTGTGTTAAATGTTCTAGTACAAACAAAAAAATCAATTCTCTATCGAGAAAAAGGCGTTTAGAAAAATGTCCACAAATCTAAATTTATGCTCATACATTTTACTGATCAAATGCCTGTATTTTACATAGATAAAATAAATTATCATAAAAACATTTCGAGAAGCAATTTGGAGAGTAAAATAATATTTAGATTAAATGCTTAAAATTCCAAAAGTAGCTTTGAATTATTTTGAGGCTTTCCTACCTTTTCTAGTAAATTTTCAACAGAGAAAATTATTACTATTTAACAGTTTTTGAAAAATTAATATTTTGTACAGAATCTTGCTCTATAAATAGCAAATTAAAATCTTTAAGTAAAAAGTATTTCTATCTTAAATTCCTTTTTAAAAAATATACAGGCTTTTATAAAGCTATTTTGATCATTTATAAATTGAAAAATAAATCAAACGATAAGTTAGAAATACCTTCGAAAGAAAAAAAAAAGAATATTAATCGTGAAGAAATAATAAAAATAATTAAGAAATAATAATGAAGAAGAAATAATATTCAAAAAAAATAGAAAATTAAGTAATAATAAGAAAATAATATTCAAAATGGAATAAATTAAGAAATAATATTCGAAAAAGAAGGAATAAATTAAGAAATAATATTCAAAAAAGGAATAAATTAAGAAACAATATTCAAAAAACTGTTTTAAAAAATATATGATTTTATACGCCTTTTGTGCTCAGTACTTTATTACAGAATAAATTTTGATTGAAAGTGAGATGAAATAATATTTTTGAATATATATAATAGCTTAATATGACATTGAAAATTTCTGAATCATGTACTTTATTCATATAATGAATCGCCAAACCTTGCAGAAAGAAATGCCTGTGTATCTGTAAGACAGAGAGAGAATTATAAACAAGATGCAATGGCTAATTTTTTGTGAGAAATAGATAATTAAGAATATAATAATTAAGGAACAAATATCATACATTTTTACATATGTATTTTAAAATAATTGTATGCATAAATTTTTAGTAATAAGGCAACTTAAGATCATTAATGAATAATTTCCCAAAAAGCGATTTAATATAACTAACATTCGAAACATTTAGTATCATATTCAGCAACAATAAACTTTTAATGTCATATATCATAATACGTATTCGTAATTTATCAATTGAATCAAACAAATGTAAGGTATAAAAAAAAAATGGTATGTAAAGGCTCTCAACATTATTTTTCATACCACTCTTTCTTATGTATTACTTTTGAATGAGAACTTGATTTTTATTTTTAGAAAATTTTTCATTTTGAGTCAAAATAAAATATTTTCACTTTCACAATGTCATGATAAATCAGCTCATTACGAAAATTTTGTTATTAAGCAACCAAAAATGCAGAAATGTAAATACCGTCAATGTAAAAATTACTACACAATTGAATATGTTGAATTTACAAACGAAAGAAGAACATAACTTCTTTGACGAATGGAAATTAAGAGTTTCCTGCAAGTTATCATACAAAATCAACTAGTACAGTGCTTCTCAAACTATGGGGCGCTCTCCCCAGGGGGACATGAGAATATCCAAGAGAAAATATTATTTAAAAAAAATTGATTAATGACTAGAAGGAAAGCACACATACACATAGAAAACAAAATACATTTCGACATATTTAATAATTAACTTATTAAAGTAAAAAAAACTTCTAAATCTAAACTTACTTAATCAAAACATACCAAATTAAAAACAAATTTAATAATTATTATTGACTTCCTTAGGTCTGTTTTGCAGAGTAAAATTTTTCGAAGAAAGGCTTAATATTAGAAATAGCCACTCTCAGTTCTGTTTCTATATTTAGCTGAGATCTATATTTTGTCTTCAAAGAAGCCACAATAGAAAATCCAGTTTCACAAAGGTAGAATGTTGAAAATGGTGATAGAATGCGAAATGCTTTTGTTTTCAGTGCAGAAAATAATCCTCTACTCCTGACCAAAATTCCAATAATGATTTATTACTAAATTGTCTTTTGGTTTCGCAGCTTGTCGTGAATTCTATGAATTTTTCTTCCTCATCAATTGAGAGTCTTTCGGGAATCATGAAATGGATCCCTAACCCACTCGTAACTTGCTATCAGTTTGTCGTCAGCAAGAAAATACTTTTTAAAAATTCTTTGCCAGCATGGCTAAATGGTTTTCATTCGTTACAAAATCAACTTTTACATGTTCTTCTTCAGCTTAGTAAATTTTAGTACAATCATTCACATTGGCAAAGTACAAAGTCACATTTAGTACAATCATTCATATTGAGGATTTTTACATCTGGCTATTTTATATGAAACTTTGTAGGATACAATTAAAGCTTTTTTATTCTCAGACAAAGTTTCTTTAAAATGATTTTTGCTTTTCATATGACTTTAATTTTAATTCGAAAAATTCTCTGGGTTTGTTGACATACTCACTATGAAGCGTTTCAAAAGTCGTTTAAGTTTTTTAGGTTTCATGCTGTCTGCAGCCAACATTTTTGAGCAAATGATACACAGGGGCCTTTCTTCTTCATTTACTTCAGTACTGGTAAACCCCAAATTTAAGTATTCTTGAGAATATTTTCTTGATTTTATTTTCGGAACCACTCTCATCTGCCTGCTTGTTGATACATGACTATAGTCTAATGCTCGCTTACGCTCGCTTAAAAAATTATCCATGAGCCTGCATAAATCTGCTGCTTTGAATATTTATTATGGTGAATTAAAATCAACACGAAAACATATATAACAAACAATAGATTCGAAGGAATCGACTCGAGTGAGAATTTAAACTTGAGTTATCGAACATTTTCCATCTTCCTATGGAAAAACATTTGCTCTGCGCATGCTCGAGACGGCTTCCACAAACCATATTACTTATTTTTTCTCTTTTCTTTAGTCATGCTTCTGTTTTAATTCTTTTATTATTCCAAAAAAAGTATTCCCAGTTTCTAAAGTTAGCTCACCTTGTCTAGTTTTACTTTCATTATTGAATTTTGGTACGAATTTTGTACCATTTAAGTTTTCTCCGCCTCCATTCGCTTCATCTGTTAACCGCCTGCTTGAAAAAATGCCAGATGTGGTTTCTCACCAAAGTTGGCTAGATTTTACTCTTGTTTTAGCAGTTAGTTAAAAATAATTTAAAAACAGAAAGCAAAATACTCAAAATATATTATTGCGGTATGCATTTTATTGTATGCGGGTGAGCGATCAAAATTATGATTGAAAAATGGGTCACGAATAATGAAAGGTAGAGAAATGCTAATCTAATACCTAAATAAAACATAAGAAATTCCTTCGTTTTTTGTAAATGGCAGTCCATGTATCTTAAATCATTTTGTGAGAAAAAACAAAATGAATTCAGATACATGAGCACTAAAATTTTATTATTATTTTTTTCATGTACAAAAATAATATTAAAATTCCAGTGTCTTAGGAAAAGAAATCTATAAGCTTATATAAAAAAAATTAACCTTGATCAAATATTAGATAATTAAATGGATGTTTTCTTAATAAAATGTGATCTAAAATATCTATATTTTATTTTTAAGTGTTAAAGATGTTTCTAAAGCCTTAACGGATGAAGGTTTCTTGGAAATGTAATCAAACGTTTTCGCAAGAATTTAATTAGTTTAAAATGGTATCATCAAAACATTTTTCAGTTTTTTTCCTTTCAAATTCATTTTAATGTTATACAGATATTTATAAAAATAAAAATTTTAAACGAGTAATATTTATATAGTTGAAAAAAGCTTCCAATGACTTTATCATTATACGTTGAATGCTTCATTATATTTTGAAGATTAATATATTCGAGCAAAACATATACTCGAATTTCCTTTTTATTCGAATAAAATATATTTCGCCCTTTTTGCTAAATATATAGTTTATATTTCAAAAACCATTACTAATTAAAATATTGCAATATCTTCGAAAGTCTTAAGTTGTTCATCACGAAAATTTAAATGAATCTTTCTGGAGAAAAATAGAAAGATAAAGATATTAAGATTACTTTTAATTGAATAAAAATAAATATGATCATTTTTTTGTCAATAAACAACAGTAATTCATATAAAACTAATTTTATCAATCAAACTTTTAGCGATCAAAATTTTTAAGCATTTTTCTTTATTTATGAATTTCTTTGTATCGCAAAAGGGCAAAAGGATATGTTACTAGATAAAATTAGTTATCAAGTATACTTGATTCATAATTCTTAATCAAGTATATTTGATTAAGAAATTTTTTTTACTAAATGCTCTTCTTAAGTGCAGTTGTAGTGGTTATGTGGTTATAGTTGAGAGATCTCAAGTAATCAATAAATCAAAATTATTCAGAAGAAGTACGTATGTCCCACTTTCTATATTGTGAGAGTTTACAGACTGTGTAAATACGTATCTGTCAAATCTATTTTATTTGATTGAGTGATTACTAACGCCATAATTAGAAACAGTACCAGGGCTATTAGGGACAAACCCCTAAATTTTGAATGTCGGTCGAAAGACGAAAACGACACCTGAGTTTCCAACTCTCCAAGTTTCCACTTCATCCTAATGAGAGGATATTCAGCCTCGACAGCTTTAACAAGCATCAGTTCCACTATATCATGGATCTTTGAATGACATCAAGAATGAACTAGATCTTACAATTTGACGGAAACAACGTCAGCCATGATATCACAAGAGTGAAAATTTGGCTATCAGTCCCAATTGTTTATTGACCTTTTACTGACAATGTTCAGAAATGGGAACTTCAGAATATAAATTTATTTAAAAATTAAATTACATCAATAATGACTTTTACAATTTAGCAACTATAGTTAAAAGATTATTTGATTTTTTCGAAAAATAAGCTACAATGATATCATTTATATAGAAAGTTTCAGAAAATCATAATTATGACCTTTTTCCCATTTTTTTTAAGAAGCACAATTCATGTAAATAAAAAAAAGCGTTCCATGTCCTTAAAGACCCGGTTATCATTATTAAAAATGGTATCAAATTCGACAATATTAATCAGAAACACACTGGGGATGATTTATTAAACATTTATGTTCCCAACTGGCCATTATTCTTTGGCGACATAATTTCCGTTTACTGAGTTTTTTTTGTTGCAAAGTAAATTAAAAAAAAGAAAAAAAAATGTTCTTCAGAAAAAAAATGTTCTGTAAAGAAAACTAAATGCTCTTTAGAAGAAAAAAAAATGTTCTGTAAAGAAAACTAAATGCTCTTTAGAAGAAAAAAAATGTTCTTCATTCCCTTTATAAAATTAATTATTGGAATGGGAATTTCTATTGCTAGGGAAGGACAGGGAAATTCCATAAATTTTGGAAAGGAGAATCCCCTTTTCCGGGAAAAGGGAATCACCTAATTTTATCAAAAACACTTTCCAATTACATTAGCGGTCTAATGCATTTGATTCTCAAATTTTGTTTTGAAAGGTATTGAACATGATTTTGTCATTGAACTAACATAACATGGTGAAACGTACATAAGCTGTATACACAGGTAGTGAGTAATTAATGACTTAGACATTCTGATGAAATGGTCTTTTTTAGCTTGAAATTTGACAGTTTCCTACCGATGAAAGTGATCTCATTTCAAAAGAAGAGGGTATTGCAATATCATCAATCCTATTATACCTACTGATATTTCTGGGACATCGGAAATATAACTAATAAAATGAATATATGCCAAAGTAAATTAGAAGATCAATCTTTAGGGTCAACTTCGAATGAACAAACAATTAATTAAAAGCATTTTGTAGTTATTTTTCAGTTAAGGATGTGAAGCATTCACACCAAGATAGAAAAAATGACTGTGCTTTAAGCCCATCGAAGATGAGCACATGAATGCAGAAAAAATTACTGATAAATTTTCGCAATTGGAAGCAACATCTGTTGACATTTTTTTAAATTCATTTTCCAAAAAAATATAAGATATTTTCAAATTGATACTAGCCTATGTTCTGGAGAAAGAGACTAACAAAAAAACTCAAAATTTTACTTGGATTTCTGGTTTATACTCTTACTGAGTGAATATCATGAGGTACCCATTGAAAATGATTACTGGAGCACTTCTGAAGACAGTCCTTATTACCTCTAAACAAATAATTGTCTAATTAAAAAAATATATTAAAGGAACAATATTTTTACTTTAAATGGTAGCATTCTCTTGCCGAACTTGAAACAAATGTGGAAATGTTTTACCCCATATTATGATATTAAAATCTAAGAAAAAAGTAACTATTTTTACACATGGATATAAGGTAAAATTATGATTTCATTGACTTATTCTCTTATTTCAAAAATTGATTTTATTTCATAATTATATTCAATCTACTTACCAAAGAGCTTTTTTAAATGGAACAAAGAATTAGTATTGTGTAAAATAAGCAAAATTCCATTAGCACGTCATTTTTAATAATAATTGTCTGATTAAAGTTCGAGTATTTTAACACATTTTATGTACCATTTTAGTTTTGTGCAATGGTATGTTTTCCATCCAATTTATATTTTTATTTTAACATGTTATATGCCATTTTATATTCAATAGCAATTAACTTTAAATTAACGCAAATATAGAAGATATATTCCATTCATATATTGAAATTAACATGCAATGATTGGATTTTCAAAAATTATGTCTTCTTAAAATTTGTAATAGAGTTTTAGAATTTTAACACCATAACAATATTATCTTCCAAAATCATTCTTCATTCCTGGAATAGAATTTTTTCTAACAGCATAAACGTCAAACAGTAACCTTTTGAGTTTTCCTAATATGTTTCAAATGAGAATTTTTTATATTTCTTTCATCATAATGCTCTCAACCATAAAAAGTGTGTAAATTTTTCTAGTGATTTATGATTTGTTACAAAAAAACTATTTTTTTTTAATTTTCTCCAATATATCTGTATAACATTTCATTCTTAATTTTAATGCCCTTAAATCAAATTCTTCATGTAAAAATATTTTCTTATTTAGCCATCAAGTGATTCGTAAATATGTTTTTCAAGAAATAGTTTTCTATGTGGAACGCAATTTGACGCAATTAATAAATCTAACATAATTAAAAAACAAATTCTAAAGAATGAAATGTTCTTTCAGCCACGTAATGCATGTTTACATTAGTAGAGTTTTTCTTCTTTCAATTTCTGAAGTAATAAAATCAAATATTCCTTTGTCAGGAATTTGTTCTTATGAGTGAATAATAATTATTCCAGAGGAAGAAAAACGTTAGAATTCCTTCCAATAACAACTTATGGAAAATTTAATTAATTTACTAATTAAATTAATATGAAAAATTTACCTGAGTAAATATTATACTTTTACATTAATAACACTGATTAGAAAGATACATAAGAAAAATTATTTATCTGCTGAATGAAGTTTATCAATTAACAAGAAAGAGCAAAGCTCATTTCCCAAATGTATAAAGATTCAGGTTTCTCCTTCTGAACTTATGTTAGACAAATTATTTCATATTGATTAACATTTATTGAATTGTAAGATTATTCTCGTTAATATTCTAACAATCACACATACGCAACAATACACCAGGGCTGTGATCCCAAAAGTTGTATGGTTCTATCAAAGCCTTTTGAGGCTTAGTGTTAATTTTCATATTTGCATGCTGTTAATATAATTTTATTTACTAATTTTACTTTCTTTTAACCTGCTCATATTCATTGCCAATTATTTTCAAGCAAATATGCAGAAATGAATTGAATTGAATTTCTATAAAAGCCTTTTCAGGAGCAGTCAGATGGAGATAGAAAATATTATTGTCGCCAATTTTCATATCAGCTGTAAACTTTACCTAACTTTTACAGTATGAGGACTTCAGGCTTCAAATTATTTCTAACTATGCAATTAGTACAGCTGTACCATATCTTGATTAAATTATTAAACTATTTTATTCACCTCAAACTTAGTTTTACTGTAACATTCCTTCCAAAGCTGAAAGATTTATGAATACATTTTTTTTAAAGAGAAGTAAATTATCATTTTTCTAAGTACATATTGTTAGGATTTTGATTTGCAATGAGCTCCCTGAAACAATATCAGTTATACAATTTCAGCTCAGACTCCAAAGCCTGATTGATCATGAATTGTTTCGTACTCGAATGACTGTTTAGAAGTGACTACATTCTACCATAACCATCAAAATAGTCAAACCGGTCTGTTTTCAACCAGTTAAATGAATATGGTACGCGACTGGGATGCGAATTCTTTTTTCACCGTGATAATAATTATTGCTATCTTATTTTACAGATATAAAACAGATAACAAAATGTATCTAGATGGATGACACTCATTACTTCTGGAAATGAATGCATGGAATAATTCCTGATGAATTCAAGTTAATGTAAACATCTTATTTTTCGTGTTTTTCAATGAGCTGTTATGATAGTCCTCCTTTTGCTAATATTCTTTTACCCGTTACCATTTTCTCCAAAAAAAATGTCAGTTTTTCATGTTCTTTTAAATCTGTATTATCCAATAGAATTTGAATTTTAATGTCAATCAATCTTACTTTCCGTAAGATTTCAAAGATAGTACAACAGAATATAAAGCCCTTTCTGTCATCTAAAAAACATGTTAAAACATTTCAGAAGAGAACGATCAGAAATAAAAGTCAGTTTCAATGTATAAAAGAGAGTAAAATGTAAATTATATATTCGGTATGAAAGATTTTCAACTTTAACGAAATTATTAAAAATTAATCTGATTGATTTTATCATTTTTTACTTGTTGAAATGGGGTCATATAAATGGAAATGTTTAATGAAAAGAAACATCTACTATATGTATTTCGAAATGATGATACAAATAAAACAGATTCATAATTCTTACTCTAATTACTTTATAGTTAATTAACATTGATCGAGTGTATAATTTTGCTTGAAATAAAATATATGGTGAATTTTCCATAAAGATCTGTACTTAAAAAAATTTAGACCTATTTCACTAATAAACTTGTTGTCTGAATCGATATCAGAACCTGCAATTGTTTAAATATAAGATTTTATGATATCATACTAACACAACAATCACGAATAATTGTTTACAAATTTTTCTTTCAAATTAAATTTAATTATTATATAAAGAACTTAAATTTAATTTGCAATAATTGTTTAACTGATGTGTTTCAATTTGCATTAACCTATTAATAATTTAATTATAATTTTTATTCTACATTAACTTAAATATAATTATTCTTCTACATTAACTTAAATATAATTATTCTTCTACATTACCTTATATATAATTTAAAGTAACAGTACAATTTTTCATCAAATTCACATTCAGAATAATTATTAGGAAACAAAATCAATACATATTTTCTTCAGATAAAATTTAAAATATTTTTAAAAGAAAATATATTTCCAGCAAACGTGATTCCTTTAACTCTATGATAATTTCCTTTTTGGATAAAAACTAAAAAATTTTATCTATAATTTATTTTTACACTTTATCTATAAAATTATCATATTTTCCAAAAGATATAGTGTGCTTCGTAGCCTTTATTTACTCATATTAAGATAGATAACAGAAGACAGTACCGGGGATATTTTCCTCAAGAGAAAGTGAATAACACCGATAAAAAACGAGTTTCTTGAATATGGGTTTTCTTTCAAACTTCACTTCTTTGCATAAACATAATTTTTTATACCCTAAATTTTAAGAGCAAAAAAAAAACGTTCTGTCAAATTGAATTTATTCCATGTTTAGTTTTAATAACTTATTTTATTATTTGACGTTTATTAAATTTATCATCTAAAGCAAGTACCAATAAATGTTTTGGCTCAATTAAGCACTATGTTAATCAACTAAACTACATGTAATAAAAATTAAAGTAAGCAATTAATTATTAAATTGAATATTATATAATCTTCATGTAATTAAAATTAAAATAAACGATAAATTATTAAACTAAGGATTTAGCGACCATTTGGCGACTTGCCAAGAAATTTGGTGTAAAATTTAATTTTTTAAAAAAATTGTTTTAATCAATTAATTTGTATTTATTATAATTAAATTAACGTATTGTCGTCCCAAAAAACTGTGTTCAGAAAATTTCAGTTCAATTAAACGCTTTAAAGTGAGAAAAAAAAGCTTTTAATGTTTTGACCAAGATAAAGTTACAAAGTTAAGGAAAACTCATTAAAAATGAAATGCTGTTTAATACACTTCTGAAAAAATAGATAATTGATAAAATAATCTTTCTTTTTTTTATTTCCCTGTTTTCTAATGGAAAATAAGAGAAAAAGTCAGGCAAAAAGCAGAGATATTATGCATTACTTTAAACATGCAATTAAAATAGCGTGGAATATGCCTGCTTTTTAAATAACAACATTTTAATTGAACATATACTAGTACTATGAATAAATTATTTATTAACTAATAGTTAATATTAATATTGTATGAAGATAATTACTATGTTACAGCAGAATTTTCACATTTTAATTATGAACAAAATTAATAGCAAAATTCTCGCAAAGAAATATATTTCAGCAAATCATGTACATGGTTCACATTAATTAAAAGTTGTAAATTAATTAATATTTTAAATACAAGTTCTAGTAAAGATGTTGTCTCCGTACAAAGAGTTATATTGTATTGGTCTGATTCATGATGTCCTTTAGTGTAGGAAGGCTTTAGACATAACAATACAAAAATCAAATTCAAATGCAAGAATGAAGAAGAAGAGGCGAAAAAAAAAATGAGGAACATTGCTTGTTGGTAAAAATACCTCGAGTTTTTGTTTAAAAAACGGGAATTTTTGCTAACTGAGGTTCAGGAAGTGAGTCGTAATAAAATATTGCATGACTTAAAGATCTAAAGTAGAAATAAGTGATGACGTGAAGAAATCGGCTTTTAAAAATAAGACCTTTTGAAGAGAGGAAAGATTAAAATTGAATTTTTAACCATTCCCCCTCTCCCTAAGAATGCATTCCTATTAGATCTTTCCCGGCTAACAGTTGTGACAAAAAATTCAAAATAATCCTTTCAATTAAACAAATTAACTATTAAAACAAATTAAACAGTGAAACAGAAGTTCCAAATTGAAAATTATTTCTATACACATGAATTTCAAATTAACTCATATATGTGATTAATTTAAAATGCTTGTTTTCACGTTCATCTGAACAAAAATATTTTCAGTACTATATGTAAGTATTCAGTACTATATGTATAATGAGTAAAGTATGAGTGTTTCAATAAATTTATTTTAGTTTTACAAGCATTTTGAAGTAATGCATGAGAAAAAAAGGCAGTATAAGCATTAGTAGTATTGTTAGAGTAACATACATAATTAGATAGGAGTTTACTTTGTAAGTGCTAAGTTACAATAAATTTTCACAAAATTTACAAACATAAATTGTAATTATAAAAGTTATTCTTTCAAGCTGCAAATATAATTTGATAGTTCAAGCAGAAGTATTATTTTTGTGTAAATAAATTTATATTGGTTGTTATATGGTATAATGTTCATAATTAGAATTTTGATAAACATCGTCAGTCTTCTTAACAGAAAATATGAAATATACTAAGAATAGACGAATAATAACTGTTTAGTTAAATTGCTTGTAAGATTTTTTATAGTTAATAATTACATAATTTGAAAATTTTTAGTACATTTGTAAATAGTTAATATATATATAATTTGAAAATACAATGGTTCGTGAACCATACATAATTGAATAGTAGGGTGTGAATCACATATTTATTCGATGATATTAAAATGGTACGTGAGACATGTATTTAAAAAATTCAAGTATAATTCTTACTAATTAGAAAATTTCTGAACTGAATTTCCTAAGCATTAATGTTGATAATTCTTTACTAATGCTTCCTATGACTGAGGGAAATGAACATGAGTAAAATGAAATAAATGTACATCGTTTAAGCGGGAACACGGAAATTATAATTTCGTTTTTGTTCATTTTGTTTACAAATATATCTTATTAATAAGTTACTACCTGAGATATTTTACGCATAAGACAGTACTGTAGGTAACATTTACAAGAAACAAGTTTCTTTAAAACTAAACACTTAAGTTATAATTTCTCATAACTTTAAATAATTATATATTAAGGTTTCAACTTTCTCAAAAAATCTTGTATAAAAAAGAATTTAAAACATTATTAATAAAGCATCACTGTTAGCATTTTATATTTTATAACAAATCAAATTCTAAGTAAAGCACTATTGTAAATAATTTCTAAATTTTTCATAAATTTAAATGTCAAATCAGTACCAGTTTAGAAACAATTTGAATAAAAAATGGAAAGTAATAAACAGCATAGAGAGCTTAAATATTTATCATATAATAATTTAGATTCTGTAATTAATAACCAGCATAAAGCAATCAACAAGCGATGTTCAACTTTTATCACTAAAAATTTTCACAATCATACAGTTAAATTTCAAAAAAATTTATCCATTGTGCATGTAAATACAGCTCTTATATTTTATGCTTAGTTTATTATCGAATTTCATAAATTCCTCGCATATACTATGAATGAGATATAAAAAAATGAGGTGTTCAAAATGATTACATAGTTAAAATATTTTAATCTACTAAACAGCTTGGAAAGAACAATTATTTAGAACATAACTTTGTGTCATAAAATCAATCAAAGTGATTGATTTTTTGACAAATAAATAAAAATTACAAGAACTTTAAAATGTTAACTAAAGTGAAGGAAATCCATTATACCAAAGAAATATAACAATAGAATACGTATATTATTTTAAAAATTGTAAAACAAGAAATTAATAAGAACTCTGTCGTTATCTATCGGCTAAGAACTAAATGATAATATACTACTACTGCTACTAATAATATATATATATACATATAACTAACCATATATATATATATTGAAATATTGTGTGTGTGTGTGTGTGTGTGTGTGTGTGTGTGTGTGTGTGTGTGTGTGTGTGTGTGTGTTCAAGTTATCCCCTTCTTTTTTTTTTCCTTGTTTTTTTTAACTTTCTCTCTCTTTTTCGACATATCCTTTATTTTTAACATCAAACTAAATCCTACCAACCAACTTTCACGACACTATACCTTTAGTTTATTTAAACAAACATAAAGTTTTGATGGATAACCTTGGAAACTATGTTTTTTGTAAAAAAATTACTTGTATATTAGAAATTCTACTCTCACTTAGAAGTGACTAAGGATTGAGGATTTTATACTATATTTATAATTTTGTGCCTTAACATTTTACACAGTTCCAAAGTATTTTTAAAGAAATAATGAGCACACTTTTGAAGTATTTTGTTTAAAGTCTAAATACCTTCAAGGTGTCCTTTATTTAAATATCTTCTTAACTTGAAAATGCCATTAATTTATTTCACAGTCCAGAATTAAAGCCTTTGTCTAATCTAAGCATCTTTCTCTCAAAACTACTTTTTTCACTTCCGAATCTCTGAACAGTTTCGCTTCTGTAGCAAAGTTCCCTGATCAACTTAACTTTCTAAAGCCCTACTTGTTTCAGCAGCAGCAATTTTTATCTCAGAATTTTATTTTTATAATCTAGAAAATGAATTGAATGAACTAGCACTGTCTGTTGCAGTGAAATAAAATAGGTACTTCACAAGCGAAAGCCCCGTTTTTGAAAGTAATGTAAAGACCAGTTGAAATGGAACTTTTCTGGCTCAATTGACAATGGATCTGATTTAATCAGAGTATCTGAATTTTCAAATCAGACAGCCCGAGATCTGAGTTTCTTATCAGTTCTCCTTATTTCCAGCAATTGATATAACGAAAATTCCATAAACAATAAAAAATACAAGAATTTAGTTATCATTATCATTAAATTTCATGCTCAATTCATCTGAATGTAAGAAATATTTTCTGAGTTGATGCATAATCAAAAGTTTCCTTAAGCAAACAAATAAAAATTTCATAATTCTGAATAAATTAAGTTTTAATGCCTATTCTTTAAAGGAAGTAGAATAAAATATGTGAGGCAGAAGATATTTTATATATTCACATGTAAAAAGAAACAATCTTCTTAAAATGAAATCACATCCACACAAAAAAATATACATTCAGTCAATGGAAGCATACCCTCCCCCCAACTAAATTAAAATACATAAAAAATTCTGCTTCAAAAAATTTATATTCTGATGTATACGAGTCGTATTTATCCCAGTATTTATAGTGCTGATTTTCCAGTATATATAATTTTATTACTCACACCATTAATAGATGGATTTAATTTATTCATTTGATTAACTCAATTCTTCCGCAGTTTTTTAAGTATTTTAAAACACAGCTTTTACGCAATACTTCTTTCATCAAATAATAATCTAAAGAAAAATTAATATTTTTGTTAATTTTTCAATGAAAGCACTTTAGTCATCTATTTAATTAATCACAAGAGAATTTCTATTTTGAATTAAGATAATTTGATTTGTCAGAAAATATTATTAAATAATTCGAAAATTATATATCGAATGTTATATATTTGATTTACGTTCAGAGTAAGAGAAGAATATTCTTTTTCGTAGAATCGGTGTGATAAGGCCTTTGTACAAATCATTCATTATGCTTTAAGAAGAGTAGATGTAGTGTTCTGATCTGCTGATGTAGTAAAATATATACACATCTTTCGCAGTCTAATCTTAATTAGGTAAAATTAGATTCAAAATTAAATAATCTGTTTATCGAACTTTATATGACCAAATAGAGTAGTTACAAATCAAATAGTTATTTTAATTCATTATATTATAATAATCAATACATAGTTTTTCTTTACAGAAAAATTTAAGACGAACGAATGCTTTTTAACTTGAAACATTTTTACAGTTTGAAATGTAAATATAATGAATTACGTTTATTATTCTGAAAATAAAATTAAAAGAAACTGTTTAAAAAAATTAAAAAAAATATTAAAAGCCACACCATACATTATAATGACATTTTTGGTTACATTACAAATAATTTGCAATAAGTTATTCAAATTAAAAGTGAAAACTTATTTTATTTTCATTTTTGAGTGTTCAGATATATTAATCACATGTATGAGTTACGCAAGGAGGAAAATTTTGTTTTTTCTAATAAAGAATGAGAAAAAGGCACATAAAAAATTTCGTTAAAGTAATAACATATAGATAATATTTAATAGGTAAATTTGTTAGAAATGAAAGAGTGAGGAAAATTAACAATTACAATACTATATATAAACGATGAAAATTTATGATTTACACCTTCGAATAATAAATTAACAATCTTCTTTGTATATATATATATATATATATATATATATATATATATATATATATATATATATATATATATATATATATATGCAAGCTACCCAACGTAGCTTTAACCCAACAAATAATCGGAAGTCAAATGAAGAAATACTGATCCATGTTGCCTCTGCAGAAGTACTCCATTATTGAGAAAGTGTTGCCAGTGAAACAGTTTGTGCATGAACTAACCTTTTGATGAAATCCCATGTAGATCTTCAGAAAAAGGTAGGAAAACAATTTTTTTTTTTAATTTTTCAACCTAATCTCCTTTTAGCGCTAAACATTTTCCCAAGTATTTGTACAACTTTTTTAAGCGATTTAAAATGTAAGATTTTGGAAGGTCCTTAAAATAATCATCTGTTTGGGCAATGATACATTCGTTCATCATGAAAAAGATTGAAAATATAAAAAAAAAAGTCATAGGAGTCCAAATCCAGTGAATATGGTGGATTTTGTAATGATCCGAATTTTTATTTTATTTTTTATCTTGGCTATTGAAGCTTTTTAAGTGTGCACCCACGCATTGTCTAAATAAAACAGAATCATTTTCTTTTTTAAAGGAGAAAATAATTCTTGATTTCTTCAAGCAACCGGAGCAATAACGACGTATAATAATAATTATACGCCGCACTCACACTATATTTCCAATTATAGTGTGTGTGTTTTTTTCAAGTAATCGGTGCAAATGATTCCTTTTGCATCCGAAAAGGCCATGATCCTCACTTTTCAAACCGATTTTACCATCTTTGCTTTCTTCGGAGTTCGTTCACTCTCGAACGTCCACTGTATTGACCATCCCATTGTCTGAGGAGTATAGTAGTCTATCCACGTTTCGTTTATAGTTAAATAACGACGTATAAATTCACCAGGATTGCAGCGAAAAGCGTTAAAATAGCCTCAGGGTCAACCACATGATTTCGTTGATATTCCTGCTCAGGGTAAACGCTGCACTCCTCTTGCCGAGACATTTTCTTCACACCCAATTTTGCGTGCGAAATTAGAAACACTGTACTTTGTGATATACCAGTGTTTTTAACAATTTCACGCACTTTGATTCGTCGATCAATCAAAATCATATTGTGATTTGTGTTAGTTATTCCAGGAGTAGTCACTTCCCCGGGACTTCCTGAACGACGTTCATTTTTTTATCAATCCATTCACTATGGTTCAAATTTTCGGTGTAACTCATTTACCCAACTGTAAACACAGGAGAACATATGTCATTGACTTCATCTAACTCGGCTTTGATCTCTTTTGCTGTTACGCCTGTTAAATATAAGTGTTTAATCACCATTCAAAACGAACTCCCCCCCCTTTTTTTTTTCTAAATAAATACAAGTTTCTTGCTTCAGTCTACTATAAAAAGGAAATCATGTGAAGGAAATAAGTGAGGCTTATTTAACAGGTCAATTGAAAAGTCCCCGAACTGACAAATAGATGGCGCTACTAGAATTAAATCAATATGTTTTTTTAGTTAGCCCTAACCCTCAAAAGATGCGTGTATAAGTTTGACAGCTGTCGGATCATTAATTTGTGAATTATAGCATTTTGAATGAAGCAACTTTTGTTATTGTGAAAAAAATGGATAAAAAGAAATTTCGCGTGTTGATAAAATATTGCTTTTTGAAAGTAAAAAATACAGTTGAAGAAAACACTTGGCTTGATGCCGGACACTGCCCCAGGAAAATCAACCATCAAGGATTGGTATGCTAAGTTTAGACGTGGTGAAATAAGCACCGAAGATGGTGAACGCAGTGGACGCCCAAAAGAGGTTGTTACCGACGAAAACATTAAAAAAATCCACAAAATGATTTTGAATGACCGTCAATTGAAATTGAATGAAATAGCAGACACTCTAAAGATATCAACTGAACGTGTACATCATATCATTCACGAATATTTGGGTATCAGAAAGCTCTGTGCAAAGTGGGTGCCGCGCGAGCTCGCTTTTGACCAAAAACAACGACGAGTTGATGATTCGGAGCAGTGTTTGAAGATGATCAAGCGTAATAAAACCGAGTTTTTACGTCGATATGTGACAATGGATGAAACATGGCTCCATCATTTCACTCCAAAGTTCAATCGACAGTCATCCGAGTGGACTGCACACGATGAAACCGCTCCAAAGCGCGGGAAAACGCAACAGTCGGTTGGCAAGGTTATGGCGTCTGTATTTTGGGATGCGCATGGAACAATTTTCATTGATTACCTTGAAAAAGAAAGGACCATCAACAGCGACTATTACATAGCGTTATTGGACCGATTGAAGGACGAAATCGCCGAAAAACGGCCGCATTTGAAGAAAAAGAAAGTGCTGCTTCACCAAGACAATGCACCGTGTCACAAGTCAGTGAAAACGATGGTAAAAATCCATGAATTGGGCTTCGAATTGCTTCCTCATCCACCGTATTCTCCAGATCTGGCCCCCAGTGACTATTTCCTGTTCTCAGATCTCAAAATAATTCTCGCTGGGAAGAAATTTTCGTCGAATGAAGAGGTGATCGCCGAAACTGAGGCCTGTTTTGAAGCAAAGGACAGATCGTACCACAAAAATGGTATCGAAAAGTTGGAGGGTCGCTATAATCAGTGTATCACCCTTGAAGGGAATTATGTTGATTAAAAAGAAACTAATTTTACCAAAAAAATGTGTTTTACTATGGTAGGCCGGGGACTTTTCAATTGACCTGTTACAATATTGTAAATTATCACTATAAATAGATTCAGATCGCTTTCAAAATTACAAATAATTTCATTAGAAATTTTGTTTTGAAATCAGCATCCTATATTTATTTAAAGATTTAATAATAAATGCAACATTTAAAACATAATTTGTTTCAATTGCCGTGTTAGCTGTCTAGTGAGTCATGATGTTTACTTAAAATACCTATCTAGATGCAACGAGAACCATCCCTTGGTTTTTCTAGAGAGTTATTCAACGACATTTTATCCATGATATAATTGTTTGTAGCTATTTTGCCAAATCATTAGCAGAAATTTCCCAGAATGTTCCTCAAACAAATAGCGATTGAATTTGACGCAGTGATACATTATCTTCCTGGAGAATTCCTTTGTTTTTTCGGTACATAAAGTCCATGAATGGCTGCAAGGAATCTCGAAGTAACTGAACATAACCGTTTATAGACAATAATTAATTCACTTTGACCGTTAAACTCAATTCGTACCATGTAAAAACAGCTCTCAAAAGCTTCAAGCCCTCACCAGCTTCCACAGCGCTGTTTGTCAACTTGAATCTATTCCTCGGGGAGTCTGTACAATAATATAACCCTATCATCAGCTCATATCAATTTAAATCTTGACTCATATGACAAAGAAATGCTTTTCTATTCATCTACAGTTGAATCGATGTATTCAGGAGCCAGAAAAGGCGTTATAGCCGATAGCATGTTGTTAGTAAGGGCTCTCGAGTTAGATGTTGCCATTCCCAGAAACAAAAAAAGTTCTCTGAGCTGTTCTCCTCCTCTCATTTATTTCTCATTTATTCATGCTCCTCTGCATTTATTTGAAAATCTCGAACTAGTTATTAAAATTTTCAAATTTATGTGCAGTTTGAGATACCTATATTCCATCGCATTCTTTCTTCAAAGTTCCCGACATTAATTTTACATATGGTTCAAGATACCTCTAAAACATGAAATAACAGACAAAACTCTTACGTTCATTCAATGCACTATATTTTGGCTAATGGATTTAAATGGATTAATATTTTCGAAGAATGTATTGTACGTAATCAAAAATGCTATATTTAAATGATAAAGATGGATGGCTCCATATCCATTTACAATCTCCATAACAGAAAATAAGAAAAATGCTATTTTCTTATGAAATACCAAGAAGCGAATAGCAATGTCAACAGATGATGAATTTTATTAAAATAGATTTAAAAATAATTCTCATTACGAGTTTGAGCATTATGAGCATAATAAAAATATACTTTATCAACAATTAAAAAATATATTTAGTTATTTATATTTGATTAAATATGAAGTAGTTATTGAATTGAAACTAGCGTTAAATTTCATCACTTTAAAGAAATAACACACGTCTATTCATTTACATCAATGGGGAAGCGTTACACATTTCATATTGAAAGGAGAGAATCTTTTATATACACTTTTGTTACAAAATTACTAATTAAATCTGTAAACGATTTCATTGTTTTGCATACCTGAAAATATACAAAAGCCTGAAGCTAATAACTAAAACCCTTTTCATTAGAAAATGCCTTTTCACAACAGAAACAGTATTCAATACCAGTTAATCAAGTATTCGTTATCCTGAAAGACTTTTCTACCGTTTTGAAAAGGAAGACCTTTTTAAAATACTTTAGTAGCTACGTAGAACGAACAACATAAGAATCAGTGCTGCGTCAGAGCTGGCTTTCGTTAAAGATTAATGAGACACTCTGGTAAATAATTAATTAAAAATACAGACAGAGGTGGGAGATGTCTGTTAGTCTATGTAAATTAAAGAAATGAGATTAGCTGTAGGAGAGATCTTTTTTTAAAAAAAAAACATTTTTTCAACATTATTCTCCTCCAAGAATGTACGAGCACTGTTTAAGAATTAATGTTTTGATGCGTTTCCTTGTTTAGGGTTTCAGGGGATTTTACATTTTTTTTTCAAATGAAAAAAATAATCTATTAGCTTATACTCTTCCTGAAGTAATTTTCATTAATTAGAAATCAAAATTATAGTCGTTATAATTAATATTTCTTACAATCTCTCTGCCATTTTAATTTAACTTTGAGTAATTATCTTTGAATCAGTTATTAATCAATAGTCTGAAAGTGTTTCTTTTGGTGCTATAAAGCTCAGTTTCAAAAGTCTAAATGTTTATGTTATTGCAATTTCTTTTCTTTCATTTCTCTTACAATAGTCAAAATTTATTTTTGTTTAAGCAATATTTTAGGATTCTTATAAGAATGATCGATAATTTTCTAAAGATAAAATTCGACGAAAACTCAAAGCTATTAAAAAAAAAGATTTCTTTCATTCGATTAATAATGTTACAGAATTATTTGCTGTGTACTTTGACTCATTGTAAAATTAGTTAAACTTAAAGAAAATTCATAATGCTTCTTGACTTTACGTTGTGACAAATAAATCCTATATTAACGTCAGATAAGTACAGTTTTGAAGGCATACAAACTATTGAAAATATATCCCATGAAATAGGAACTGTATTGAACATAGTATTTAAAACATATTTTATTCAATACATCCCAAATTATTTTTTGGTAAATGTTTTCTTCATTGAAACTTTAAACACGTGGTGTATTTTTTAAAACACACAGATGAATACATGGAAAGGTTAAGCAATGACTCCCAACGTTGGCGACAAACTTGGAGACCTTTTTGATGACTTGGTGACTTTGATACTAAATTGCAGTTCTCGAAAGTGTAGGAATTTTGCTAATATCTGAATGCAGAAGAAAAAGTCGTAGTTTCTTTCGAAGTCACACCTACGTTTACCTATGACGTCCCACCTACACCATGAAAGCAATAAATATATGAAGTCTAAGCTTATCTGCAGAATTTGAAGTGAAAAGCTCATTTTGTTTATTTGTTCATAATGTTCTGATGAATTGCACGTTATTGAAAATGTTATTACTGCTATTAGTGATTTGATGTCTGTTTATGTTCCCTATTTGTGCAAGTGATATTTTTGATCCTGTTGTGTCGCTAATCTATACGACTGCTATTTTCCCTGTTGCGCTGCTAATCTGTACAAATTCTGCTACATGCGTTTCTTTTTTTCTTGAATGTTTGTGAATAAAGCGTCATTCTTCTTGTTAGACTGTTTACACCGCTCATCCACTGAACGATTTTTGTATAACAATATACTGAATATTTCATTAATAAATAAATTATTATTTATATATTTTAATCTTATCTATTTTACTTTAAAATAATTTGTTTCAACTTTTACATGAGAATCAGTAAAATTTCATTGCGTATTATCTAAGAATTTAATCAATATATGTTTAAAAGATCGCTGGTTTTCTTTTGTTTTTGAATGAATGCACTAAACAGAGGAAAATACGTTTATTTTCCTCTTTAAAACTTAAGTGAAACTTCTAGATAATACAGTAATGCTTCACTCAAAGCTGATTTCAATCTCTTAACTCTAAAAACAGATTATCTGAGCAGTAATAAACTTTGACTAAATCTGAATTTAAAATCTCCCAAATAACTGGAGATAAAATTATGTCAGGAACATTTTCGTAAGTATGACCGGAAAGAAATATTTTCTTTAAAGTTAATGAAATTTAAAGCAGTTGAATATGGTCTTGCTATGAAACTGCCATCACTATATCAAATGTTTATTTAACTTAATTAGAAAGATTACTATAAAATACTAATTGGAGTCCAAAGAAATGGATAACTTTAGCAAAATGGTAAAAACTGTAGTCTTAAAGGAAATCATAGCGGTTTTTCATACAATCATTTGTATAGATTTTTTTTAAAATTAATTTTACAAAATTTTTAACATGATACTTGGAGATTATAAATATATTTTTGAAAGTTAATTTTTTTTAATATATTAATGAATGGAAGCAAAACTGAATCCAAAAATTTAATACTTTATCAACTAAATAATTTTTGCCTTCATTAAAATATAAGGACGTATCCAAAAATGCCTATAATTTTAAACAGGTATGAAACCAATATTTCTGAAAACATAGTTTCTCAAATGGATTTAAATCTTGTGTCAAACACATTTTCCAATGACCAGATAAAAAAAGCATTGTCAGAATTTATAATCACTGCAAAATGAAACAACTTTTCCTCCCTCTACAAACTCTATCTTCATTTGCTTGACCTCCATCATCCTAGAGGAAATGAACTAAAATTGAAGTACCTCCAGAGATCTATCTTAACACAAATTTTAACCTATAAAACAATTAACGTCTCTATATTAAAGATTTCAATTTCGTTAAAAAAATTTGGATGACATTAAATTTTTATAAAATACTCCATATTAGACTTTCAAACAAACTTTTTAAATATTTTAGTTGTTAAACAAGTAAATACTATTTTTGATGAGAAATAATAAACATTTTTGAATTAGATTGAATTGTTTGTATTCTAGAGAAAGTGAATGTCGAAAACAATTTCCCCAATGGATAATTTCGCTATTTTCTAATATAATGGTAAGTAATACAAATGTCTAATTAAATTTCGCTAGTATATTGAACTATTTACAAACAATAAATAACGAATTGTTATATGTAAATTAGAATCTGATTCATATTCGATAGCAAAAATTTCAAACATTTTCATAAATATTTAATTATCACGTTTGAAAAGCTTACATTTTATATGAAAGTATTTATATTTAGGAGTTATTTATGGTTAGAGCAATTATATATACATGTAAATGCAAATAACTTTTTTTTTCAATCCTAGAATAAATAACATTCATTCCTCGTCAATACGGGATCTAACCTGTTTTTTTCTCATCCATCCGATTGAGCTACTATATGACGCTAATTGATTTAAGAACCTCACCATTGGAATAAACCGTGACTTATGCAAATCAACATTGCTAATTCCTTAAAAGTGTAGTAAATAGATGAGGGATATGAGATTATGAGAGAGAGAGAGAAAAAGGTGGGATATGTTAAAAATGCTAAGAATACTTTGATAAGATGAGATAGAATGTTAGCCAGATTATAGTGCATATGACGGTAGTGCCAGGAGGAAGTGATCGTCGAAATGCTGATCTTTGACTCGGACCTAGAAAATAAGTATTATTCCTGGGACAGATTTACCTTTTCTATTATTAAAATAAGTCGTTTTCTATTATTAAAATAAGTCGTTTTCTATTATTAAAATAAGTCGAAGTTTCAGATAATTTTTGATTGAGGGTGCGAGTCAGTTATCTCTCTGCATTCCTGATACAAACATTCATGTTTGATATTATTCTTAGACAAGAAGAAAATAATTTAATGATTTTCCTATATTATTTTCCTATAATGGCTATATTTGACGTCGTTACGCGTTTTACTTTGCAGATGAGGGAAACCTATCAGTTCAGAAGTCATTTCAGAAGTAGCAACGGACGATGTCAAGCAATCACTGAAGAGTGATCAAAAAATTAGTAGCGCATGTACGGTGTAACGATAATCAGGCTCATTTTATGGAACAGTGTGAAAAATACTGAGAAACACAGAGCACGTTTTTTCGCGCACGATTAACTACAACTAGCAACTGTTTGATATCAAAACTGAATGTAGTTTCACAGGACCGTAGCAATGGACTTGTGAACACCGAGAATTGTTACATTTGGTCTGCAGAAAATTCCTTAGCCATACACACAAGTACGCTACATTCATCTAAAGATACCGTCTACTATGGTTTCACTTCTCAATTAATCTTTGGAACATTAATTAATCTACCCTTTCTCCGAAAAAAAAAAAAAAGGTTAAATCCAATGCTTTAAAAACTCTCTTTCACTTAATTTTTTCATCCTTTTAAATTTTAAATCACTCTGATAAATTAATTTTACACTATAAAGCCATCCAAAATATCTTTTATGCAATTCTGGGCTGGAAAAAGCCAAAGTCAAGCATCCCAAACTGCTCTGATATGGAGATTTAGAGTCGTTGGCTCAGGAGCTCCAGTAAAGCCTGTCAACCTATAATGTGCTGTGTAACGGTCGTTAGATATCATGCATGATATGATCAACTTCAGCTGCGATAATGCCTTGCGTCTATTAGTGTTATGCCTAAACCTTATGTTTGGCACAATATATCCCAAAAAGATTTAGTGCCATAAGTGTAACCAACCAACCAGCAATGTAATGCCCCTCTATGTAATGGACTTTGTGTGAAGATGCTTCGGCAGAAACAACTTTTAACATTGACGGGATGATTAGCCGTTCATTTACCATTCCCTCTACCCTTTCTTTATATCTCACTCTGTCGGAATTTTAGCTACGGACCATTTAAAAAAGAAAGGGAATTGCAACTTCGATTGACTGAAAGGATAGTACAATATTGCATATACGATAGATCATTGAGGATCAGGTTTGGTCAGCTGATAAACATACTATTCATTGCCTGCACACCTTACATTTTCATAAGGGAGTTTACATTGAACAATACGCTTTATATCACAAAACAGTCTGTAACGAATAAACTATGATTACATTGAATTTAGTAGCTTGTTTTTATTTCAATGTATAGCACCCCATCAAATGGAGTTTCTTCTTACCCAAATTTTTAATTGTCTTAACTACAAATTTTCATTCTGTATTTCATTTACAGCTACAGAGTTCTCTGAATCAGCCAAATTTAATTACGATCATCTTGTATTTAAAGTAAGGTATATAAATTGCAGAGAACGTTTTGAATATCGTTACAATGTAAGACCACATATCTTTAATCATACCAAAATAAGCTTATATTTTTAAATAACAAAATTCTAGTTAGAACTGATTGTGAGATTTATTGCAGGTTTTTTTTTTCTTAATCTACGAAACGAATAAATTAAGCCGCAATTCTGATAAATGCAGCATTTAATGTTCATATTAATTTAAATGCCACAGGGGAGGCCGTGTGTCGCCTTAATTAGGTTTTTCTTAGGTCATAAGAGGATTAGGTTACATTTCTTAGGTCTTAAGAGGATTAGGTTACATTTCTTAGGTCTTAAGATGATTAGGTTAAATTTCTTAAGTTTTAAGTCGATTTTTAAAAACTCTTTATCAACGTAAGGAAACACTTATTAGTTATCAAGACAAAGTATTTTATAAAAAAGGAGAAAATTAAACACATGCAAAAATTTGTGAGCTATTAATTTGCTTAAGTATATATATATATTTCATTCCTAATTATTGCTTACATATTTTATAATTATCAATTGTTCGTAAGTCAGCAGCTGAATATATTTAACTTGAATAAAATAAATAAAAATATTCAGTTTTTGGGAATACGTAAAATTAGGAATTGTTGGGTAAAGGAAGAAATTATAAAGTTAAAGAATTAGGAATAGTAAATAAAGTAGGAATTGTGTGTGTGTAAAGTAATAAAAAAGCATTCATAAAATTTTATGAATATTAGAACTCAAAACGCTTATAGCAAATTATAAGGCTCAAGAATAATTTATATTCTCAAAAAATATTCATGCTTCTTGGTAGTAAAATTTAGAATTTCTAATATATTTTCTTCTGAAAATAAATCCATGCTTCTCTTAATCGAAAAAAGGTGCTATAAAACAAATCAAATCCGAAAAGGATAAGTTTAGCGATATTTCTTATTATCAGCTATAAAGTCTTTTGCAAGAAATAGATTACATTTTGAAGCCCGAAATCCATTCAGAAATCAAATTTTATTCTATTTGCTTAAACTAAACTATATTGGATTGCAAGATATGTTTCTAAAGACTTGAAATTAAGGAAAACAATTTTATATATACTTTACCAATAAAAATTTTAGTACTGTGTTACCGAAAATTCAACACAAATTCCGAAATAATAATAGTATCAGTACAGGATTTCCCTGGAATATTTTCCACAAACTTTTACTATTAACCTAAGCAATATTTGAATCGACATGTATTCGATACCTTATACTCCATATATATATGGAGAGTGCGAGCAGGAGTGTGTATGAGTGTGTGGAGGCCCTATAAAAATAGTTATTGAAATTGATATAAAGATAAATTATAAAATAAATAAGAACTACAAAAGGATAGCATACTTATAAATATTTTTAGAGAAACCAAAAATGAGATAGAAAGGAAACAATCGAAGTATTTTTCCATGCTTCATTACACAAATGAAGTAAATAATAAAATATAAAACGAGTTGAATAAGTCAGACATTTATCAGAAAATATAATAGACATAAAATGAAACATTATAAATTGTGTAATTGGATGAAGACAAATATCCTAGGTTAAAATCGTTTAACAGGTGAAATTTTCTCAAACAAAGAAATATTATTAAATGAAATTGAATAAGCAAAAAATTTTAAAATATTGAAAATACAAAAACGAAATTTGAATAAAATACGGATATAGACACCCACCCACACACACATACACACATATATATATATATATAACATGAACAATGAAAATATCAGCATAATTTATTCAGCAGCAGATTAAGAGAAATTAGGAAAAACTTACATGAGACGCAAACAATATGTAATAGAAACATAACAAAAAGATCCAGACAAATAAAGACGGGTATTAAAAAATAGGGAAAGAAGAGTTGGATCATTAAGAAAAAATTAAAAATAGAAAAATATGTAGAATAATATGAGGATATTTTCAAAAAATAAACTAAAATGTAAAGCCTTTAAGTAATATTGCTCTATTTCGTAAATATCATGTTTTCAATTACTCTTAATAAAGTTAAAAAGTTAATAAGCCTGTTCACACAGTTTGGGATGATTACTAAAATGTTTGTGATATATATACATAATATATATATATATAATATACATATATATATCATACACACATACATATATATCATGGCAAAACCATGTCTGGATCGATTGTACACTTTACCTACTCTTGACTAATAGGTACAATTTAGTCAAGTAGCGGTCATATCTAATCCAAAATGGATTTAATTCTCATTAGGGTAAGATAGTTATTGTTTCATTTTTTATATATTATCAATAATTCCTCACAACACAAATAATCATACAATCTTTTGTATTAATAAAGATATTAATCTCCAGTAAATAAACAGATTCATTGAGGATTAAATGGGATTTATATATTTAGGTTAACATAAACGTGGTATTCACACTGCGTTTATCCAGAAAAAGGCGATGTTTTCCAACTGCTCTTCATTCTCTATAAAGTAAGCTACCGCATTCTACGGCATCAGCCAAAATACCGCTACAGTAAACAACATTTCAAGATTCTTGATGAAGGCTTTGAGAGCGGGAAACGCTATAACCATGGTCATTCATGTATTGTTAAATACTTATGTGATTTCACGTGTGTGTGTGTGTACATATATATATGAAATTTAATTTCTCCATTCTACAGTAGAATAAATTTGATTAATGCGATTAGTAACTTAAGTCGGGTTGTACTTCTTCAATTAGGTGAAGAACGGTTTTACAAGAATTTTTGAATAAATAATATTTAATAAAGAGTAATTTATTTAAGAAGTATATGACATATATGTAATATATATATATA